>JBBIGA010006232.1:0-15532 GCA_037576975.1 Alestes dentex | reverse complement strand
CGTGCTCGGGCGCGGTTCGTTTAGCCGGCCCTGGCCCGCTTGGAAGAGGTGTGCCAGAGCACGGTTCAGTTGGACTCAGGCGCGGTTCATATGTAGTGTGAGCGCTAACCGTGCTCGACCACGAAACAAGACGCGTGACATCACGTTTTTGTGCCACAAAAGCGATAGACCTGTTTAGCAATAGGCTGTGAGAGGGCTGTGGACCACCACGGACCAAACAACTCAAAATTACTATCAACAAAGTAACCAGAGCGATGGACGCCATTGTGTTCAGCGAGAGCGCCGCTCTTCCTGTTTATCCTGAAACCATCGCACCATAATGACATAAGCGTGCTCCGGCACGAATGCTGAAACCCTATGTGAGTGCAGGCCAGAGTGGGAGTGGGGAGGGGGGACAATCATACTCGGGCCCCGTTTACGGCAACCGTGCCTAGTGTGAGTACACCCTTAGTGTTGTTCCACCATCATTCTGCCTTTTTGTTTCTCTTGATTCCTTTTGTTTAAAGTAACGCTTCAATCCTGTTACTGGCCCGCTTGCCAGTTTTGTTTTGGTTTATGAAAATTAAGTATTTAAGGATAAATGTCTGCAAACGTGTCTGCCCGCATTCGGGAGTAAGGGGAGGACCTGACATGCTTATTTTGGGTGGCTGATATGATGGGAAAGCAACAAAGTATGATTTCTTGAAATATCATCATATTTCCGTATATATCCTAAAACCATTAAGACAATGTAAATACAGCATTTCAAACATGAGGCTTGGACCCAGTGTGCTACATCACTTGATACATCACTTTAGCACTTGCTTCAGAGGAGCTCCCTTCTACGTACTTTCTATTCGCACTAGGTGCTAACTTATCAGTTGCTGCTGTGAAGTTTTTAAAATGTATTTATCAGACATTAAATGGAAATCTTGCTTGTTTTATTCCTGGTTAATGATGTGAACAGGGGTTAATGGCTGAATGTCCTGAGGCACTTCAAACAGCATATTAATACATTTTTTAATTTTTAATGACTAAATATTTAGAGATGTATGCTTGTTTTTAATCATTTATAATTGAACACATTCTTTTGTGTGGGTTAAATTATATCTTTTGGAATACTGCTTGCATGTTTTTGAAATTTAAATGGCTAAAATGCCATTCAAAAAAAGTTGTAATGCTTCGATAATATGCACACAGTATTATGTCTCAAAAGCCAGTTTGATTTAAACATTGGTTTAAAGCTATCTTACCTGAAAATTCCCATTCCATCCCCATCCATATGTGTAAACTTCAGGCTCACAATCCGCTCATCAGTATTGGATTTGTATCTAGAAAAGATTCCCAATGCAATCCATGTCACCTTTCATTTCACTTCATTTCACAATATACATATAAAATAAGACAACAATTAACAGTCAGTCGACTACACGTATCCAGTATATAGTATTCTAAATGTTTTACATGTTATTTGTTTTTAATATTTGACATAAAATATTACATGTATTTTACCTTTTCCTTTCCTCTTCGGGATTGTTCATGTATGAATGCGGGCTCCGGTTGAGGTTACTATGCACTATTTCTCCTTTGCTCAGAAAGATTCTCCCAGGCCTCATATTATTATGTGCCAGGTCAATGCTCTGGTTGGAGATTTTAATTCATAAACACTAAATAATCGGCACAGAGCAATCTGCTATATTATTAAAAATGATATTAACAACTGATGTTAGCAAATGTCTCCATGGCTTCAGTTGTTCTAAACAACAAAGTCAAGATCAACAAATGGCACCTTTACAATTCCATTGACGATGGGTTCAACAGATGACTTGATATAGCCTTTACTGGCGATCATAAACAGGGTGTACTGGAAATACCCAGCCAGTCCAGAGTGTGTGTGTGTTCCACTCAGCATCACGTTGTCCTGTCTGTAAAGATCTCCATATTTCAGCCGAAGCTCCTTCAGCACCTACAACATCCACAACAAAGAGAAATGTGAGAGATCCTTTGCAGCTTCTTACTGAACACGTTCATTATTGTTATAGCACCTTTCTTGTTATTATAATATACATGGAAATGTATTTATTATTAAACTATTCTGTAATTATAAATGTGTTACATATTTATTAAATGAAAAAACAAGCTCTTACATTTTTACGAGATTTTAGACTACATTATAAAAGCCTTGCTTAGACACGTCTCACATAAGCTTCTAAGAGCTTTTCTTTTCAGGACTATGAAGTTACCTCCAGTCTCAGTCTTTGGGAGACCATGCCTATGTCTGCACTCACGAACACCACCCTCTTGCTTCCGTCGTCCACAATGAAGGCCCTGCTGAACAAACGAGTGTGGAGTCCTCCTGCGGTCTGATCCATGTTAGCATAGCCCATCTTATTCAAAACATGCCAGAATAATCACAATACACAAGATTATTTAGTAACCTCTAATGAAGAACACATCAAATACAGTGTCATAAACTTTATCGCCATTGTCTTATTTGGATTCGGAGAGCCTCATCCATAATAAACTTCTATTCATGATCTATCCACAAATGCATTATTTAATAACAATTTCTGTGCTTGGTCAAGCTATACAAAAATTCCGTTTATTCTAATGAGAAACTGTAAAACTCATTTTTTGGAGTGCAATATTGATAATGAAATTCAATTAATTATAATAATCAACTGCTATTTACGATACATTTAGAATAGGTTTATTTTTTCAGTTTAGCATGAGTGAGGGCAATGCTATGCCTTCCCCTACCAATTGGAGTGGGGGTAGTGGCCAGCCCAGCCCCAGGCTTGCTGAAGTTTATATTTATTGATTGGTGAATTTCCAGAAACATATTACTTTTGGTTTTGGTTAAACACAAAATGCAGAGAAAGTACAATATTCTTTCCTAATCTACAGGCAATGTCGGCCACTCACCAGGGGTACATCTGCTACTGGTCCAGTGCAGTCTGCTCTGCCCACACCAATCAGATAGGGGTTCTCTGGAGGCTTTGCTGAAGGAATGGGGTATTCTGGCTCCTCTGTGTTTGGCACACAAAAATATAAGTGGAAGAACAAATAAGAATGAAAAACAAAATAATGAACAGAATTTAATTGTAATATTGTATTAAAATGTAAATGCACAGTACTGACACAATAAAAACACCTACACTCTATCCAGTATTCTATTACTGTCAGTGAATCACAAATATGCACCTCTCACTACACATTCACTATTGTTCAAAAGATTAGAAGATGTATTATTTTAAAAAGTAGATCATTTTAGTTACAGTAATATGTTTTATAGTGACAAATGTATAAACTAGACTCCAAAATGTATTTTCAGATGTTATTGTGCTTGTTGTTATTATATTTGAAACTTGTGAAATTGCAGAGGAGTAGATCACTGGAACCATTGTATACATGTATCTGAGACCTACACTCCATCTAAAGTATTTGTAGATGAATTAGGTTAGGAGTATGAGTTATTACGTGTTTGGGAGTTGATGTTGATGGCTAAGACCGTGATAAGTCCCACTGTGATTCCAGTCATTAGCAGGAACAGGACCATGAGCAGAAGCTCCAGGCTACTGAGGCCACAGCAAACAGCCTTACGAGACATGCTTCTGCGCTAGAACAGAGAAGCTATAACAGAGATCTTCTTAAGAGGCAATACAAAGACATTAGCAATGCTAATGTCTCACAAAGCAAACTAATGACCACAGAAAAAACATACGGGGTCAATCGCCATTTGAATCTTGTTTGCCACAAAAAGCTGCTCTTGTAAATGTAGCAAATGTTCAATAGAATAAGGCAAATTAGTGTTTCAAACAACCTGACAATATATGCATCAACAGTTATGCAGCTACACAGCAATGTAAATATATGAAATTCCAGTGATGGCACATTGGTTTCTGATCTGAATGTTGCTGAATGACTGTCTATAAATCTTAATAAAAGGATAAGAAAACTGACCATACATTATGATTGCCATAAACCCTCTATTATCATCAGTGGTTGACACTGATGATAATAGAAATGAGATGTAATTTGATATTAATAATTTTACCTGCAGACAATATACAAAAGGAAAAAATCTATCCAAAATATGGATTGTAGACTTACAGTTGATACTGGAGAGATATTTTATTCTGAAAGTTTTTTTGAAATCTTCAAAATTACTTTTGTTATTTTTGTATTTTGTTGACACTGGAACAGACTGAAAGGCACAGTGTAGACATCAATATAGAATGTAGATCAAATTTAAATAACATAGTGATTAATCACATAATTGTGTGCCAGTGGCAAAACAACAGTTACTCTTGACCTGAAGCTTTCAAAAAAGTGCAGCATGAACAGTTGCTAGTGACTTACATTTAGCAAGCAGACACCGTGACCCAATCGATACCTCCGAGTTGAAATACAAATGGATCTAGTCCTGATAGAGGCTAACACTTATCCTCACCAGGGACAAAGGTAGCTGTGACGCACTGTTTTACAGCCACTATTCAGTATCACTTGAGTGTAAAACTGCCTTTCCTTGCCAAAAGGTGCATTAGTTACATGAAGACATTAGATTAGATGCAGTGTTTGAGGGACAAGACATGATCATTATAAAAATTATTTTGTCCCTATTTGAGCAATTATGTTCACCTGTGAAAAACAGAACCCTCTTATTAATGATTAGGTTATTATTAATCAAAAGAGCAACTCAGTAGAAGTACAGAGTTTTGATACAGTAATAATACAACATGCATGCTTCCAAAGAACTCATACAAGCTAAGGTATGTATAGCGTTGGATGAGGCTATAGCCCATACTGGCCACTGGCATGACATTTAAGAGAAACACATCTAGAGGCACAGGTACAATAGTTTTCTAATTGCTCAGTTCTAAAGTCTCACTCAATTCTTATGCCAGTTTCAGCCTGTAGCCATACCCTGCTCATCACTACTGCTGCATTTCTTTTTTTGTCTCCGTTCTACTGTTCACATACTTCATTAAGATGCCTTGGAAAATGGTAAAAATGTTCTGAAATACTTTAAAATATATTAGAAATATATGCTTATTAACAAAAAAAAAACATTTCGCAATGTTCCTGTAACCTCAGATGACTACAAAAGCTAAACTATAGACGCACAAAACATGTCTTGACAGAGATATTGTGTGAACTGAAATTTTGGGTAAACTGTTCCCATTTTGCTCTTCTGTTTTATATCAGTTTATCTGCCTAAATTATGTTCCTGCTTCAGATCATGGACAAATACATAGGCATTCTCCTGGTGCTGAACAGAATTAATAAAATAAAAAGTTGTCCAGGTCCCATTACAGCAAAGCAACCCCTACATCTGTCCACTACCACCAACATGTTTAAATATTTTTATGATGTGCCTATTAACGACAGACATGAACACTGTCCTTAGATGAGGCAAGAGAGACCTCTTGTTTCCTGGATGCAACAAAACAACTAGACAAGACAACATTTAGTACAATCGACAGTAACTACAGTCTGCATGAGTACAGTATTTTGACTTACTGTATTCTAGCAGCAGAGACAGGTCTCAGCTGTCCTCACAATCCTCTGTAGGGTTTTTTGAAATGTCACAATTCCCATACCAGGCTATGATGCAGCTACAGAGAATTCTCTCAATGGTCTCTCTGTAGTACGTAGTGAGGATTGGGGATGGAAAGTGCACTCTCCTCAGTCTCTGCAAGAAGTAGACACTGCTGGGCTTTCCTGGTGATGGAGCTGGTGTTGAGGGTCCACGTTAGGTTCTCTGTGATGTGAACACCAAGTAACTTGGTCCTTTGAACGATCTCCACCAAGGAGCCGCGGATGCTCAGAGAGTGATCACATTACGCCCCACAGAAGTCAAAAACCATCTCTTTTGTTTTATCCACATTCAGAGACAGGCTGTTGGCTCTGCACCAGTCCATTAGCCGTCACACTTCCTCTCTGTATGCTCCCTCATCATTCTTGCTGATCATACCCACCACAGTTGTGTAGTCAGACAGCACCTGGTCATTGGGTTGTGGGGTGGTCTTCCTTACTGCCATGTCGTTTTGGACAAACCATGCATAGAAGTGATTCAGAGTACTCATGGTTGAGGCAAGTTGAGGTAAAGGCTCCGTGAAAGCCAGCATGGGACCCAAATGTCTGAGTGCTGTGTGCTTACCTACTTCCAGTTTAAATACCCTGAGATGTGAGTCATTTGCTGTGCCTCCTAGATGTCACGTGACTGGTGCGTGTAAGTATCCCACCCCCCAGGACTGTCACCAGATGGACCCGGCTGAGAGGATACCCAACGACGGTAGTGCTGGATAAGGGTAGGGTCCAAGATGAAGCGACCGGGAACCCAAGACTGTTCCTCCGGGCCATAGCCTTCCCAGTCGACTAGGTACTGGGTGCCACGACCATGGCTTCGCGAATCAAGGATCCATCGAACAGTGTATACAGGACCACCGTCAATGATCTGAGGTACAGGGGGAGCCGGTTCCTGGGGAGACAGAAGAGAGAAGAAGGCAGGCTTTAACTGAGACATGTGGAATACAGGGTGGACCCGGAGAGAGGCAGGCAGCTGGAGCCGGAAGGTGACAGGGTTGATGCAATGGGTGATCTTGAAGGGCCCATGAACTGGGCAGTGAGCCTGGGTGATTCCGTGCGAAGGTGGAGGTTACATGTGGATAGGTAGACTCTGTCACCAACTTGGAACAATCGCCCCGGAGGGTGCCGGCGGCGATGCTGTAGAGAATAGAAAGCACTGGCCTGCTGGATGGAAGTGCGGGGCAGCACCAGAGCTGCCAGCACCTGCAGACCAACCGTTGGGCCGACGGTACATCCACCTCTGGTTCCTGGTGCTCGAACATGGGAGACTGGAGCCCATAACACACCTCAAACGGGCTGAGTCCAGTGGCAGATTGTTGGAAGAAACTGCATGGGTGCAGTTTCTGGTCTGGACCTCGCCAAGAGAGGATGACTCCTACACCCACATCGGAGGTGTCCACCTCTACAACGAATGACCTGGCTGGATCCGGATGAAGGAGGATGGGAGCTGAGGTGAAGAGTTTGCAGAGGGTGCTGAAGGCTGGAATGGCTGGCTGGTTGAGGTGGAAAAGCCTCTGGGAGGGCTTGGTGAGGGCAGTGAGAAGTGCCACAGTTGAACTGAAGCCCTGGATAAATCGCCGATAGAAATTGGCAAACCCCAGAAAACGTTGCAGCTGCTTAAGCATCCTGGGTAGGGGCCAAGAACGCACAGCCTCCAGCTTCTGGGGATCCATGGCCACATCCTGCGGAGAGATGATGGAGTCAAGGAATGTAGTGGTGCACTGGTGGAAAGTGCATTTCTTCACTTACAGTACAACTGGTGGGCCAACAACCTCTGGAGAACTGCCCTGACATGTTGAGTATGTTCCTCCATGGTCCGGGAGAAGATGAGAATATTATCCAAATAGGCGAAGCACCACCTACCCAGCATGTCGTGGAGAACATCATTGATAAATTGCTGGAAGACCGTCGGACTATTGCACATATCTGAACGGCATAACCAGGGTTTCGTAGTGGCCGGTGGGGGTTATGAATGCCGTTTTCCACTCATCACCCTCTCTAATGCAGACCAGGTTGTAGGCGCTTCGGAGGTCCGGCTTGGTGAAGTGACGGGCACCAGAGAGGGTGTCCAGGGCAGTGTTGATGAGCGGGAGTGGACAACAGTTCCAGATGGTGATTCGGTTTAGCCCCCGATAGTCGACACAGGGACGGAGACCCCCGTCTTTTTTCTTCACAAAGAAAAACTGTCCGGCTTGTCCTGTACTGGGTCAAGGAAATTATGGGATCATGTTTCATAAGCCATGGATGTCCCAGAATGAGAGGAGTGGAGGTGACTTTAGTGACAAGGAAGGGAAGATCTTCTTTATGCTCCCCTATTTTGATGGTGATAAGTCTAGTTTGATGACTGATCGGGCTGAGGGACAGGAAGCCAACCGTCAATGGCAGTGATGTTAATGGGCCAAGATAACACCTCAAGTTCCACCCCCAAATGAACAGCATAAGCTTGATCGACAAAGTTACCAGCCGCCCTCAAATCAATGAAAGCGGTAGTTGCGATCTGTTTGTGGCTCATTTGAAGATGTACCTGAAGCATGGGCCGGGAGATGGTCGGAAAGCAGGTGGTGAGTGCCAGCGGACCGGGTGAGGATCTCCCCCTATTCACCCGGTCAGACTGTTTCCCGGATGAAGAGGCCCCCAAGAGACCCCCGCGATAGCGTCGCTCCTTCTCCACTGCGGTCAGGGAGGTGCGTCCGAGCTGCATGGGTGCAGTGGCTCTTGTGGAGAGGGCCTCTGAGGCAGGTGGAAATAGGTAGATAAGTGGTTCCTTAGAACAAGAGTACTCAAGGTTGAGGCGAGTTGAGGTGAAGGATCTGTGAAAGCCAGCAAGGGACCCAAATGTCTGAGTGCTTTGTGCTTACCTGCTTCCAGTTTAAATACCCTGAGATGTGAGTCATTTCCTGTGCCTCCTAGATGTCACGTGACTGGTGCGTGTGACACTTTCCTGTCGGATGTGCTCTCACAATTAAATAGACATTTAAATTCTTGAATTATCTAAAAGTTAGATTTCTGTTTATATCAACAGTTAAATGTTTAAAAATTATGCAATAATCTTATTTGCATATCTACATGTTTAATATCATATCTATTGCTCCAAAATGACCTAATTCATCTGTAGTATCTTATTAAAGGGAACAGAGTGTCAAAGGGAGTACAGTGATTTAGTCACTATGAACTCATTTGAAGTTTCTTCACATGCAGTGATCACAGGGAGGATGATATTGCGCTGTTTAAAGTTCACAAATAACTGTTCTGAAAGGTAAGTATGCTAACGGCCACCTACCTTGTATCAAGTGCAATATTGTGCAGTTTTCTTATCAGGCGTTAACACATTCTCATTATGTAAAATGTCTTATGTGCAGTTGTCTTATCATGTGCAATGTCATGTGACGTTTTCTAAATGGGTGCAATCATCTTAATGTGCAACATCACTACTTATGTCAGTATTACTTTTTACTACTTAATATTACTGCTGATCTCTACTAAATGCAATAACTTACTGCAGACTACTGTTTGTGTCAGTAGATTTCACTCAGCTATGTTACTTATCTATATTACTTATGCCCAGTTTTTTTCTACAGATTGCTATTTAGATTTTATTTAGACTTTATAATTTATATTGATTTTGTGTCTGTGTTTCTGTGTGTCTTTGCAGTAAATACATAAGCAATAAAGTTTTGTGATTCTGATTCTGAATCTGATTACCACTTATTGCACAGTTTAAAGGTCCTATACAGTGTTGTGCATATTGTGGCCTTTCACTTCTTGTCCACAACCTGTTCATAGTAATTTATGTCTGTCTATCTGTCTGTCTGTCTATGTGTGTGTGTTTAGCTCTATAAGCTGTGAATGACAAATCACTCCACTCACCCTTGACCAAAGAAACCCCACTTGAGCCCCAGTCAAAAAACGAAAAAATACATAATAACAGTTATTGTTGATCACAGTACTGTTGTTAACCTTGATGGTGACACTGATGCTGATGTATCAGCCACAAATATGAGGCTATGTGGTCTAGCACCCAAAAATATCCAACCAGTAGTGGCTCTGTTGTCAGAAATTGGCTGAATAGCATAAATGACGACCATAAATTGTGTACACAATCAAAGTGGATCCACAATCAAGTTATGAGTTTCTAATCAAGTAGTTTTTTAAAGTTTATCTCGAGTACATCAGTCTTGCCACTTGATTCCACCTTACAGAAGCAATATTTGCTGAGATGAAGTGAGGATCTATTTTGCTGGAGTGAGCATACTGCAATAGATGTTTAGAAATCTCATGCTCATGCCCCAAACAAATGGCTAAAGAATATAATACATGTCCTTTTTTGGAATTTGTGAACTATTATAGATATCTAAGATCAGTTAGGTGGAAGAACTATATAGGCGTGTATATCGAATTACAGAGAAAGTATCACAGTTGAGTTACACCTGTAGAATATGCTGTAGAATAACACCACCACAGATTGTTATTCTATGTTATTCTATGACATTCTATGTTTAACTGACAGTAACTGATAACTCATAACTATCAATAACTGATAACTGAAACACAATTTCATTCAATTTATTCAGTGTTCCCCCATGATGTCGTGGTTCAGAGTTCGCAGTCTCAGTTATTCGCGGATTTTTTCTTAGAATCAAACTAATAATTGTTCGCGGAAAACCCCGCAAATTCGTGGAAACCGCAAATTTCCTCCGCATTAATTTTGTTTTTTGTGGCAATATATAATTTTCACGCATTTTTGTGCTACATTATTAAGAAAAATATCATTTACTAGTTTTGTAACATAAATATTAACGTAAATTCAGCTAAATTCCCATATAAAATATAACTATACGTTTTTTTTTGTACTGTCTAGAAAACACAAATCAACCGTATTTTGGCTGTTGCCCTGTGATGCATCTCTGGCAGATGCAGTCCAGCATTCCTGCATCATAACAGTTTCCCGCATGTTCTCGAGTGTTTCGCTGAGTGTTCTCATGTTTTTCGTTTGTTCTTCTTAAAGCCCTGTATTTTTATTACTGTAAATTCAATAAAATTATTACTTTATTTACCCTGCTTATACCAAAGAAAACAATAGCGCATACCAAAGAAAATGCGCTGGCATGAATTACAATACAGTTTATATAGGTGCAACATCGGTATTTTACATTCTAGCATTGCAGGAGACAGCAGTTCAGTGTAAACTGTACAGTATGTATATGGGATTACCTTTACATTTTGTATTAAATTGAGTTTTGGGAGCACATATAGGGGCATATTAAGGGTTTACACTATAAAAAATAGGCATTTTTTTTACCACATCACAAATTTGTGGTTTTTCACAATTCGCGGGTGCTCTAGGAATGTAACCCCCACGAATGTTGGGGGTCTATTGTACTGTGTATGTGGATGGATGACAGTAAAAGCCAACTTGACTTAAACAAAAACTTGACTTGTGCTCACAATCAGGCTCTGACTCAGCTTCCACCTTATCAATAAATGCACCTCAAGAGATAACTCAGTGTCAAAGACTGCCCCATAAGCATTCTGTATCTAGGCATGAAGTCCTTGACACCACTATGATCCCATGAATATGACTGTCTGCAAAAGGTTGAAGACCAGGTCAAATTACATGTCAATGTTCAAACTCTTCAGTTGGGGAAAAACAAAGAAGAAATGGCTTTGCCCTGTTTAAAAGAATCCTATTTGGCAGCTCAGCTGAGAGCCCTTGTTTGCTGGTGCAAAGTCAATTACTCAGCATGCTGGAAAGATATTGAATGTTCACTGTCAGATGGTGTTCCAGTGCAGACAATGATATCTGACAAGAATTTAAGATGTCAACTTTCAGATATGGACAGCCCATGGAATGGTTTGCCCCTGAATATATGGGGCAGGGTTGTTAAGACCTGTAGGATCAGAGCAAATCCTGATGCTCACACACCCCAAGCCGGAATTACAGAGGCCTCGATTCTTAGACAAGTAAGCGGGAGGCCTGATTATCACACCTTCCTTGCCTGGACTCCAGACCTCTTTCTTCTAAAACAAAGGGGGACTGGGGTTATCTGGCACCCATCGTAAGACACCTCTGTCTTTCAAAGGCGTCCCCTGATTGCCCCAATTCACAGGCCCAAAACCCAGAGATAAACAGCCAGACATTCAGTCTCTGGAAGAACAGAGACACACACACACACACACACACACACAGGGGGCTCAAAAGAGAGTAAAATACATTTCTGTTTCCTTTCCTTTCCTATTCCCTAAGCGTTTTGTATGATGAGTATTTTTATATGAGTGTGTAACCCCAAAGTCAATGCTGTATATTCAACTATCACATGACCAGGTATTTGTGTTAGTATATAAAAAATCATATCTGTAAAACTACTAAAGATGCCCTAAAATGTGTTAAGTATAAAATTCAGGCCTATGCTTAGGAGGGGTCACGAATCACTCTGCTGGAACACAGAGAATAAAAGGCTTTCCTAATTGTGGACTCAAAACTTAAAAGATCTAAGCATTTATGGAAAGTCATAACTGGTGGTTACTTAAGGGAATTAAAAAATCATAATGTTCATCCATCTGAAAGTTTGTTTTGAATAATTATGTAAGTAAGTAAGTAAGTAAATTTTATTTCTATAGCGCAAAGTGCTTTACATTCACTGCATATATAAACATTTTAGACAGAATACAGCAAAATATAGACAAAATACAATCAGAGTTAAAAGCCAGAGTAAAAGATATGTTTTAAGAGATTTCTTAAAATAATCATAGTCTGTTGTTGATCTAACATGCACTGGAAGGCTGTTCCAGAGGTTCGGGCCTGTAACCGAAAATGCCCTGTCTCCTTTAGTTTTTAACCTAGACCTGGGAACATGAAGCAAGAGATGGTTAGACGATCTCAATGTTCTAGCTGGAGTGTAAGGGATTAAGAGATCAGTCAAAGTGCCAATCCATGGAGGCTCTTAAAAACCAGTAATAAAATGTACTGAATTCTAAAATGTACAGGAAGCCAATGCAGCTTGGCCAGAACCGGTGTGATGTGGTCGCATTGTTTGGCTCCGGTTAAAAGACGAGCAGCAGCGTTTTGAACCATGTGCAGGCGGCAGTGTAGAGATTGATCTAGGCCAAAGTACAGGGAATTACAGTAGTCTACTCTAGAGGTGACAAAGGCATGGATGACCTTCTCAAAGTCCTGACGTGCTAAGTATGCCTTCACCTTAGTCATCTTATGGTAAAATTAGGAATGAATTCTGTGAATTAAACCACAGTTGGTAAAACTTATTAACTTACTGAGCATGATTGGTATCTGTGTAATGCCCTGATCGCAGCCGAACCAAAACTGGTCACCGGACGGCCCAGGCTGAGAGGATACCCGACGACGGTAGTCCTGAATAAGGGTAGGATCCAGAATAAACCGTCCAGGAACCCACGGCCACTCCGCCGGGCCGTAGCCTTCCCATTCAACTAGGTACTGATTACCACGACCACAGCGTCACGAATCGAGGATCTGCCGGACGGTATAAGCAGGACCACCATCAATGATCCGAGGCAGAGGAGGGTCCGGAGCATCAGGAACCAGGGGAGAAGTGATAAACGGCTTGAGTTGACAGGCGTGGAACACAGGATGGACCCAAAGTGAGGCAGGCAGCTGGAGCCGGAAGGTGACAGGGTTAATCCGATGAGTGATCCGGTAGGGTCCAGTGAAGCAGGGTGATAACTTCTTGGATTCCGTGCGCAAGTGAAGATTGCGTGTGGAGAGCCAAACCCTGTCACCAACATGGAACAACTGTCCCGAAGGGTGTCGACGGCGGTGTTGCTGGACATAGCAGCGGTTGACTTGCTGGATGGCACCTCAGGCTTGCCGCCAGAGCCGTCGACACCTGCGGACCAACTGTTGGGCTGACAGTACGTCAACCTCCGGCTCCTGATGGTCAAACATCGGAGGTTGGAAACTGTAGCATGCCTCAAAAGGGCTCAGTCCGGTGGCAGAGGAAGTGAGCAGGTTGTGAGACAGCTCCGCCCAGATGAGGTAGCGGGCCCAGGAGTGCTGACAGTCTGTGACGAAATGCCTCAAGAAGTGCTCCAGCTGTGGGTTGGTCCGTTCCATCTGACCGTTAGACCGTGGATGATAGCCGGAGGACAGACTGCAGGTGGCTTCGATCAGATAGCAGAAGGCCTTCTAGAACTTGGCTGTGAACTGGGGCCCTCTGTCTGAGACGATGTCCTTGGGGAACCCATGCAAATGGACTACGTGCCCTAAAACTAATTCTGCAGTGGTCTTGGCTGTGGGGAGTCCGCGGAGAGCCACCAGGTGCATGGCCTTGGAGAACCTGTCCACGATGGTCAGTATGGTGCTCTTCCCATCGGACTCTGGCTGGCCGGTGACAAAATCCAGTGTGATGTTCGGCGAGGAATAGGAAGCGGCTGGAGCTCCCCAGAGCTGGGTAAATTAACTGTTTTAGCCCAGGCGCACACTGCACATGCCTGAACAAGCTCTTTGACATCCGCTGTCATCTGGGGCCAACAAAAGGCCCGTTGGAGGAGAGAAAGGGTGCGGTGAGCTCCAGGATGGCTGAGAAATGAGCCCATTGGATGGCTTTGGAGTGGAGTCGAGTGGGCACAAAGAGTCGTCCAGGCGGAGTTTCAGCTGGAGGGGGCTCCAAGGTCTGCCCCTGGCGGACTCGATCTTCCAACTCCCACCAGAGTGACAAAACAACTATTTCGGATGGTAAAATAGGCGTGGGGTCTGTCCGGGAATTCTCCACCTGATGTTGTCGGGAGAGCGCAACCGCCTTAGTATTTTTAGATCCCGGATGGTACGAGATGGTAAATCGAAACTGCTCAAAGAACAGTGCCCACCGCGCCTGGTGAGGGTTGAGTTGTTTTGTCTGCTGGATGCCAATTAGATTTTGGTGATTGGTCCAGACGATGAACGGGTCTCTGCCGCCCTGGAGCCAGTGATGCCATTCCTCCAGAGCCCACTTGATGGCCAACAGCTTGCGGTCCCCTACCCCTATCACTGTTGAGTGGGATTACATTTTCTGGAGAAGAAACAGCATGGATGCAGTTTATGATCTGGACCTCGTTGAGAGAGAACGACTTCTACACCCACATTGGAGGCATCCACCTCCACAACGAATGGCTTGGCAGAGTCCAATGAGGGTGAATGAGGATGGGAGCCAGAGTGAATAATTTGCATAGCTGGTGAAAGGCGTGAACTGCTTGAGGGTTGAGATGAAAGTGTGCTTTGGTGGGTTGAGTGAGAGCAGTAAGAGGTGCTGCGACTGAACTGAAGCCCCGGATGAAACGTTGGTAGTAGTTTGCAAACCCCAGAAAACGCTGAAGCTGTTTTAGCGAAGTGGGTAGAGGCCAGTTACACACAGCATCCAGCTTCTGGGGGTCCATGGCCACACCCTGAGGAGATATAACGAAACCAAAGAATGTGGTGGAACGCTGGTGGAAAGCGCATTTTCCAACTTACAGAACAGTCGGTGGGCCAGCAACTTCTTTAAAACTGCCCTGACATGCTGGGTATGTTCTTCTTCGGTCCTGGAATAGATGAGTATACTGTCCAAGCACGCGAAGACCCAACCCCCAGCATATCACAAAGAACATCATTTATGAACTGTAGAAATGCAGCCAGACTATTGCACAAGCCAAACAGCATTACCAGCATTTCATAATGACCGGTGGGAGTGATGAAGGCCGTCTTCCACTCATCAACCTCCCTGATGCGAACGAGATTGTATGCAATCCTTAAGTCCAACTTGGTGAAAATGGAAGCACCAGAGAGAGCGTCCAGGGCGGTGTTGGTCAGTGGGAGTGGATGACGATTCTTCACCATGATCTTATGTGACAAGCTTCCGGCGCCGGTGAGTTTGGCTGCCGTGCTGAGGCATGGCACAATTGCATGAGGAGTTCTGGAGTGGCAGAGAAGTATGTTAGAGTGGTGCAGGACATGTATGAGAGCTGTGAGACAGCA
>JBBIGA010006222.1:0-15533 GCA_037576975.1 Alestes dentex | reverse complement strand
AGACTGTTCATTTTTTTGTAAGTCAGCAAACTTACAAATTCAGCAGGGGATCAAATAATTATTTCCCCCACTGTATACTATATTTATTTTATGTATTGAGGGTGGAAAAGACACTCACAGACCTTCATAAGCTCATAATGTAACTCATGGTATAAAATTAAAGTTGATTAAAGATTTCATGCTATTCAACGGTTCCAAGATCAGTGAAGTTCACTGGGAACCACTGAAGACCAGTGGAGAAGGGTTAGAAGTTTGAAAAGGTTTAAACACTGCTGGAATGTTTAACACAAACAATTTTCTCGGGGATCAATAAAGTTTTCTGATTCTGATTCTGTCCTCCAGAGTAACACAGCTAACTTGAGACCTTAAGTTTATTGTCTATGCCTTTCTGTCTGACTGCTTTTATTAAACAGACACATCCAAATTCCATTCTGCTGTTTTTGTTTGTTAGACACACACAATAGGAAGAATGTCACAGATCTGGACTGGACATAACCTCTATATTACAGAGAATGATCTTGTCTTGTTATGAATCTCGGCCTTGAGCACAATCAGAATCTGAACAGGTCAGACCATCTTACTCATCTGTCCCCAGCATCCTCCTACACACAGTGTTCACACTGAACGTGTTTTGTTTTTGCCAGTGCAGGTTTTAGTGTTAATCCTATGAGGCATGTCACAAGGTGGTCCGATAATGTCCTGCCCCGCTCTTACTTCACCTACCCCAGTGTTTATTTATTTTGTCAGAGTGCAAGGCTTTAAAAAGCTGAAAAACTAAATTATTACAAAAAGTGGTGAGTGAAGCTTTCAGTGGGGGCAGTGTTGTCACCGTTACAGTGTGTGCGAGTGTGTGTGAGTGTGTGTGTCTATGTGATTGAGAATGTACAACTCACTACCATGTTTTTGCATTATTTGTGACTCCTCTGAGACTTATACTGGACTAAACAGATACCCACCAACTGAGAATAAACTGTTTGTCTTAAAATGTAGTTCAGATGGGTTAGGATTAGAGGTTAGGGGTCAGGTTAGTGTGTAAATTTAGGTAAGGTTAGAGTTCGGTTAAGGTTAAGTTAAGGGTAGGTTAGGCTTGAGCAAATTAGCTGTTTGTATTGTTAGGTTAGGGTTAGATTATGGTTAGTTTACATTAAGTGAAAGGTTAGGTTAGGTGGGGATAAATTAGCATCATGTCAGGGTTACACTTAAGGTTAAATTAGGGTAGGGCTAGGTTTAGGGGTTAGGGAAGGGGTGTCCAGCACACATTCACTAAACCTGACAATTAACTGGCGAGGTGAACCAGGTGTTTCTGAGCAGGGAAATCACCCAAACGTACTGGACTACGGCCCTCTAGGACTGGAGTTCCATACCCCTGGTTTACATTATGTTACATGCAGCGGCACGTTTGGTTTTTTTTCTCCCTCTCTTGTTCTCTCTCTTTTTGCTTCATGCACTCTGTATCTCTCTTGCCCTCTTTTAGAGCTGCCCCGCGATACGGCTGGGTCGCGGAGTACATGCGGATTGGCCGATCGTCCCTATCACCTCCCGGTGGCAGAACACAGCCAGATCTCCCACCTTCCTGCCCTTAAGAGGACACCAGTTTTGTGGGAAGAAAGGAGGGAAAATCTGCAGCTGTGTGTGTGTTAGAAGTGTTAACTCCAGGTTAATCAAGAGATTGTATCCCTGCTATTTGGTATTGATTATTTTGCTTTGTTCAGTCAGTTTGGGTCAGGGTAGTGTTCCTGTTCCCTTTGATTAATGTATATTTACTCCTCATTCTAACGTTTCGTTGTACAGTCCTTAAAGCCATTGTAAATACTATATTTCCCCTCACTTATCTTATTGTTTTATTCATACACTGCGCAGCATCACAGGTAACCCTTTGTTAGGTTCACTTGGTCAGAGGGGACTCCACCCCTCGTAAGTTTTGTTTTGCGGATAGAGCAGTGTAGGTTTTGTTTTGGGAATCAAGATAGGACAGATGCTAAACCCCAGAGAAGGCTTAGGGACGTTTGTTTTATTCTGTTCTTTCCTTTGGTGTCGTCTTAGGCCCAACCTGTCCTTGTATATATCGTCACCTTGGTCTTTTTGTATATACACTTAATTGTTGATTATAGACACCAAAACACAGTTATTTGTACCGATTTGTTGTCTCTGGTTCTTTTCCTGTGTCCAATTGTGTGTCCCCAAATGACATCCCTGGTCGTACCACATTACTTTGAATCATTCGATTTACCTGTGAATGAGTAATGTTTATGCATATGTGTGTGTGTGGTCACTGTTATGGCAAAATACCGTGTTCCCCGAATTCAAGACTCAAGATCAGAGAGAGTTTAAAAGTCAAACAAAGTTTATTTTACTTGCCAGGCAAAGAGCAATCTGTACTCAGCACACCAGGTTCAGTGGTCTGAGAGGGATAGCTGCTTAAGAAAAGATTCAGGGCTGTTTTATTGTAACCTTCTACTCCTCTGGGCTAACACCCCCCGCCCCCCGCTTCCTGTCCCTGTGCTCCAGGGCAGGCTGACATTGCAAGGTGGTTACAAGAGATGCGCATCTGCACCCAGCTCTAAACTCACAACCTTTAAAAAGTTCTTACGGAAACCTTACGGAAACATTTGTTCTCAGCCCCTGACCTTTTTCAAGCAACATCCCTTCTCCTTCCATCAGGCAAAAACATATGTCACAGACTTTATTTCAGACATTATGTACTTGTAAATGGAACATAATAAAAAGACACACAGCAGAATTTAATTGTAGAGAATAAAAATACTGCAAAACATGTTCATCAATAAATATTTCCCCCTACACTCCCCACTTTTGATCAACATCAGTCATGTAGATCAATTAAACAAAACACCTATGAATATATGGGCATATGTGGATTACATGTATTCAAAGACTAATACAAATTCAGAAGGGAAATAAAACACAGTATGAGTATACTTAAATCTCATGTAAAAAAATAAACTCAGCACACACTATATGTAAAAGATAACTCAAAATCACACTGAAGAATCAAGCATGATATGAAATATCCTCAGAACACAATGAAAATAAATCCCTGAGAGAGAAAAATGAATAAAAAGGATACAATGTAACAAATAGGTGGAAGAATTACGTCGCTGATCCAAACCTGTGCAACTTCTGTCAGCTGGACCTTTGAGGCCCGTCGCTGACTAAATAGTGAGATGGGAGAGGTTACTAGCACTTCACCAAATCACTCCACACTCCCTGCTTCCTCAATGGGAGTGTTCTCATCTCTCATGCGATCATGATCAATATACAGATCATCATAATCGCCCTTGGAGTCAAACTCAGAATCATGCTCCGACTCATCGTCATGTACGCAGAATCTCTCACCCTCGGCAACACTGGATCAATCAACTTCACAATCATGCGTCTGACAAGTGGGATACAACAACAACCACAGAAAACAACCACACATGCCCACAGTGCTCAATGCAAGTAAAAATGAACGCACCATACCTGACAATTTCCCGAACCAAGCTTCTAGGAACCCAAATGAGCCACTATTTATCCCGGAGTTGGTGACCCGTTCTCTGGACAGGGCGGTTAACCCCTCCAAAGCCTTTGCCACAGTACCATCCGGACTTGTGTAATTTGGCCTACTAGAGTACACATAAAAACACTTACTGACCACATTTTGCTTAATCACTCAGGGGCCGTTGCTCGGGTTTTCTGACGTTGCGCTGATCCCAGATGTCACCCAGAATTGTTCTCGAACAGTGCCTCTGACCTGCTGGTGAACGGACTGAATGGTTTTTGTTAGTTTCACGCAGTATGTCCGCATCTCATCATCACAAAACATTGCAATGTCATTACCTGCAGCTCCTGGTTTTGGTGGTTCGATCCCTGACCTCATCGGTCGGCCAAACAGAATTTCAAAAGCGCGTAAATTGGATCTCACTCTTCGCTGCATTCTCATGTACGTCAGCACTATCGGAAGTGCATCTGGCCATGCCAGTCCAGTCTCCTCACAACATTTGACCAGTTTCTGTTTCAGTTCTGTTTTAGTTCTGGTTCCGTTTTCTCTTTCTACAGCTCCCCCACTTTCCGGGTGGTACACGCAGTGTTTGTGGATATCGATGCCTACAAATTCACTCATTCCAAGAAGAGCTTTATTTATGAATGCTGGTCCGTTGTCCAGTTTTTCTGGAACTTCCCATCGGGGTATAATTTCTCTCACTAAATCTTCTACAACCGCGTGGGTGTCTTGTTTCGCGCTAGGGAAAGCTTCGACCCATTTTGAAAACATATCTACTTTACAAGACAGTACTTTTTCCATTTTGCTGGTGTTAGTTCAATCAAGTACATCATTAAATGTGTGAATGGTCCACCTGGCGGTGGATGTGCTCTAGTTTTCACATTAATACCAGTCTCAACATTATTTTGCAGACAAATTAAACAACGTTTGCAATGTGCTGCTGCTGTGGCTACGAAGCCTTTTCTAAACCAATTTTGAGAAAGTAATTGTAGCATCCCCCCTTTTAATGCATGGTCCATCCTGTGCGTTAATTTTGCAAAATTGGGGAAGAAATAACTGGGCAGGCAGGGCAGATTATTTGGGCCCATCAAACACCCGTCAATCATCTTGCGAAAAATGAAAATTTGGTACAGATGTTGGGATGTCATTCCCATAACCTCTAAGTCTTGGCATGACATGCAACACCTCGCCATTTGCTGCTGTGTCTGCATGATATTTACCCAACGACACTGGCTCTTTATATTTTTTGTGTGCCTCATGTTTACAAACTCCAATTGCACTGGGCAGTAAAATGCTTTCTAATAAAGATGTATTAGATCCGTGTTCAGAATTGGTGATCCATCAGACTTCAAGATCTATCTGTGTTTCCAAACTCTACTACCTACTGTCTGTAATTACAGTCAAGGATTTGCCCTCAGCCAATTTACATGCTTCTTTCAGCGCCACTAACTCAGCTGCCTAAGCAGAGTAGTGTGCTGGCAGCCAGCCACTGCAAACCACAGAGCTTTCGGTAGTTACTGCAAACCCCACTTTGTTATTTCCTGCTGCCTCTCTATACGCAGCGCCATCTACAAAGAAATGAAAGCCAGGATTAGTTAAAGGTTCATCCTTGAGATCAATCCTTGGAGAACACACCTGTTCCACAACCGCTACACAATCATGCGGTTCTCCGACACCCTCTATAGGAATCAAAGTAGCTGGGTTAAGGTTAGAACATTGTTTAACAGTAACATTTGGCATGCATATCAATGCACCATTATAGCGCAGCCAGTGTGCTGAAGAGAGATGGCTCGTGGTGTGTGTCCTGTAAAAGCAAAGATACAGCATGAGGCATCATAAGTGTCAGATCCCCATAACCCACAAGATCATGATACGTGATCACAGCATTTTCTGCAGCAGCTACATTTTGCAAGCACACAGGAAGTGGTCCCCATGCTTTTGTAAAAGAACAGATGTCATGTGTCCCTTCTTTTCACACACAGTTTGTGTTAGTTTGGGTCTGGTAAACCCAGTGTTGGTGCTGCGGACAGTGTCAGCTTGAGATTTTCAAACTACGCATGAGCCTCCTCTGTCCACAGCAACTCACCATGCATGGCCGTGTGCCGTTTTATCATAACCCTTAGGGGGCCATCCAGTTCAGAATAATTGGGAATAAACACCCTACAGAAGGAACACATTCGAAGGAAACTAGCCACCTGTTTGTGTGTTTTCAGCTTCAGAATGAGCAGGATTGCCTCGATGCGCTTTCCTGAAAGTGATTTCCTTGCGCTATTGATCACATGGCCCAAAAACGCTTCTTCTTGTTGCACAATTTGTAATTTGGAAAGCGACACTTTGTGTCCATTTTTTTGCCAAGTGATGCAAAGATTATCCGAACTGCACTGATCTCATGTTGGAGCAGTGATTAAAGGATCATCAACATACTGCAATAATGCGCTGCGGTGAAAGTTGGAGTAGTCCCTGAGTGCAGAATTATAAACTGTGGGACTTTCTCAAATACCCCTGGCAGAGTCATGAGTATATAGTTTCCCGTTGAAATTAAAAGTGAACTAGTACAGTCAGGTTTTGTAAATCGTAACACTTAAGAAAGCATTCAACAACTGAGAATCACCTGTTATCAGGAAAAAAATTGTGATAAAATAGTTGAAGGATTTGGTACCGTAGGTGCACAAGGTTGAACAGCTATATTTAGTGCTTGCAAGTCTTGTATAAATCACCATTCCGTGAGCTATCCTTTGTCCCTTATCTTTCGACTGGGAACAGAGGAGTTCTCACTGGCAAGTCCGGACAATCAATAATTACCCCTCTTGCATTAAGCGCTTCAAAAAACGGCCTAATGCCCTCAATTGCCTCTGGTTTCAGGGGATATTGGGGTCTTTATGTTCTGAAATCGGACTTTGGAGTAATAGTTACCGATTCACAACCAACAATCAAACCCACATCATTTTTCTCAGTAGCCCAGAGATGAACCGGCAGCTCAAACAGGGCTGGGTCATCTGACAAACTGGCCAAAATTGGTGCATCAGCGATTGCAATCAATCGTCGGTGGACTGCAACGCATGCGTCCACTCGTAATTCTGTCACACCCAACATGGGACTGAACATTGTCATTTTGTCCATGCGGACCCAGTCCTGTATATCACAACACACAAACTCTCCTACCTCTCTCCACTCAGCCTGTTTGGGTTTAACCAAAGAACCACGTGGATAAGACCCCTTCACACAAAAATCGGTCTTCTGTGAGTCAGTCAAACTTACTGCAAATGCAACAAGTTAACTAGAATAAAATAATCTAGAAATTGTGAGATCCTCTCCCCTTTCTCGCTCTTCCACCCATGTCTGTCCGTCAGTCCAGTCATCCGTCAAAAATGCAGTACTTAATGTAATTCATCACAATCCATCAAACCTAAAACCATAGCCCTACGTGTCAAATGAGACTTAACAAGAGAAAATGGGTCAGAGATCACGGTGCAATAGGGAACCCCCCAACAGCCGCCCAAGCAACACTTATTAGGGAGTGAAGCGTACTACTCCCAACTAACTGTTCCCCTGCAATTTGGGTTTATATGCCCTTCTCTGAACAAATCATAGTAACCTAGTAACCAGTAACCATAATAACATAAGTTTACACATTAAATCACGTCCCATTAAATTCACAATTCTAATTTAGAATCTAGGGGCACTGTGAGTGGTTCCGTTTGTACCGTTCCCCCTCCTCCAATGGACGTAACGGTACGCCTTTGTTATGCCGGGAAAAATACAGATAGAAGACCTCGTCAGAATAGAATAAGTGGCCCCAGAGTCAACTAGGAACTGCAGCTCCTGGCCAGAAACACAGATAGATAAATTAGGCAAGATTTTAGAGATAGGAAAAGGAGTACATGACCTGTTTTCAGCCACTCCCTCCAAAGGACGCCCTTCTCCTGCCGCCACCCATCAGTCTGCCCTCTGAAATTGTCCTGGGCACTCATTCTTCCAGTGATCAGAGCTGCCACACAAGTAACACCCATCAGAGTACGCGAATGCCCTCTCAAGGCCTTGCCAGTTCTCACTACTGAATCCTCTTCCTCCACTGTGCACTCCACTGCCCCTTCGTCCATCATCTGGTTGACTCTATACCGTGATATTTGTTCTCGCCTCCCAGCTTGAATGCTGTTTCTCAAATCCTCAATGGTTCTGTCCAGTCTGTTTGATGAATCCTGAGTCCATTTAACAACCTGTTCTCTTAAGTTCTGCATTTCTTCATCAAGTTCCTCATTCCTCCGTTCTCTTTCCCACTTCATCGTGAAATACTTGACTTCTGTTTTTTCTTCATAAGCAGAAACTTGCAGGGCCGGGGTCTCGTTGAATTGTAACTGTATAAAACCCATAACTAATCTCCAATTCTGCCAGTAATTTACGCTGCCTGGTTTGAGCAATGTGATTTCACTGAATGATCACTGACCTCTCCCTCATTTCTTTCATTTTCAGTAATTCTGTGTTATCTGGGGTCATGAAGAGCATGTTAATGAGAGGAACAGTGTTTATAGATGCAAATCTTATTAAATTAAAAGCTACCCAACATAAAAACTGTAGAAATGTGTGTATGTCTGTGTGCTTACAAATAAGCTCTTTGTGTTAAAGATAAAATAAAATTGGTCTGTCAAGAATGAGATGATGATTATCAACCTCTAGAACTGGTGTGTGTGTGTGTGTGTGTGTGTGTGTGTGTGTGTGTGTGTGTGTGTGTGTGTGTGTGTGTGTGTGTTGTGTCATATGGAGAGAGAAAGCAGTTGGAAAGGTCACTATAATGGGCTGATTCTCTTCCAGCTCTTCTTTGTAAAGATTACACACACACAAACCACTGTGATCAGGGGTATACACACACACACACACCCACATGCAGTCACAGGTGCAAGGCAGAGATTTATTCATACATAAAGAAGCACAAAATGCAATTCTAATTAATAGAGTCTACTAATTAACAGTAGCCAGTGAGTGTAAGTGGGTGGTTCTAATAAAGTGGTCAATGAGAGTAAGCACAAAGTGGGAGTTTCTAATAAAGAGGTCAGGAAGTGGAAGCACAAAATGGTGTATCTAATAACTAGCAAAAGCTGTGTCCGTATGCAGGAGAATTATTTTCACTTCTGCACAAAGTCATTGGCTGAAGGTATGATCTGTGTTCGTGTGTCCGTGGTCCTCAGGGTAGTTCATCATAGGGACGACGCAATTCATAGAGACGCCCAGTCTGTTACTACACTTCTGTTCGTGGAGACACACAACTCACTACTGTGTTATGCAGTCCTGAGTGATCTGAGTATATCTGAATGACTGTGAAAGTGAGGAATTGTGTTCATTAACAAACCTGTTTCTGATGTGTGTACCCAAACAAAAGAGCAGTTTTGGGCAGCCGAGCTGCAGGGTAAGTTTCTGTGTTGCCATAACAACCAGCAAAATGATTCACTTTGCACGATAAGAGTGAGTTAGGAACAAATACACCACATTTCACTATTAAACAAATAAATACCCGTTTTAATTTAATCAGCATAATTGTAGTCATGGGGCTGACAGGAGCTGAATCAGCTGCAGCTCAACATCAAGACCAAAAAAACTGATGGTGGACCTGAGAAGATCACGGTCTCCTGTCACTCCCATGTGGGTGGATGGAGGAGAAGTACCTTGGTGTGCACGTGGACAATAATCTGGACTGGTCAGAGAACTCTGTGGTCACCAACAAGAGAAGTCAAAGTAGGCTGCACTTCCTACAAAGAGTCAAACACCATGTTGCAGATGTTTGAATCATTGGGGGCCGTTTTCATTTTCCATTGTCTATACTGTGGTGTGCAGGGGTGGCAGCATGAAAGTGGCAGCAGACACCAAAAGAATTAAACGCATCAAGAAAGTGGTGAATGAGGAAGTCAACAACTTGGAAACTGTGGCTGAAAGGAAAACATTGTCTAGGCTTCAGTCCATCATGGACAATGCTGGGGCCTGTACTACAAAGAGCGTTTACTGACTTATCATGCTAAGTTCGAGAGTAACTTGGTCATGAGTAACCCACACTATGAAAGGTGAATAGGTTTTAACCCGAGGTGTATGGCCATGGCAATTTACACAGCGTCTCAGTCCTGCTCCGACCAGGACTTGTTCTCGCTTAAATCACGGTTTAGCGTGAGCCTGCCCTCCCTAAGCTCCGCCCCTCCAAACACCACATCTCCGCAGCCAATGGAGTGCCTTGAAGAATCGTTAGGGGCTCTCTCTGCAGGGCGAAGGTTTTTAAAGACCGGAAGAATCTTTATTGTAATTTTTTAATTGCTTTATTTTTTTTTTTGCAAAATAATCTATTTGCACAGGCGAAGTGAGGCTTAAACTGAACACACTGAGGCTTAAACTGAGGCTTAAACTTTCCCACATGAGTCCAGGGGTAATTGGATTGCCCACACATCCCAATCATGGGAGAGCATGAGGGCGATTATGTGCAGCGGAAATCAATATACAGGTATCTTTCATCATATGTTAACTGAGCAGATAAATCGGCTATGGACTACATGATGTCCTACATTAAGTTCACCTTCTCTCCCTTTATTGGATCCACATAAGGTGGTGATTTGTATTTTGTCATCCTCATCCTTAATCCATAGTAGTTATGATGTTAATGTACTATCTAGAGGGCTTCTCACATTTCTTCCCCCTTTGTCTGACGAGTCAGTCCTTTCAGTCGTTTTCTCTCCCCACATAGGCTACTGGTCTACCCTGATGTAAATTATGTCCTTGCTTACCATTGTGGCACAACTTTTATTCAGGATTGTCTAATATGAACATGACTTTGATGTTACAATAGCAAAATGAGCTAATGACTTTCAATCCTTAGATGTCAGCTCATGCCAACACAAAGGACAGGACTGAAATGACTTTTGGAATCTTGAAGGCACGTTTTGCCTGAAGGGGCTGCATGTGAAGCCAGAGAGGGCCTGTCAGGCGGTGTCAGCCTGTGTGGTTCTACATAACATCTCCACCATCAGAAGAGGAAAGACCCCAATCCTAATGCCTGTGGCCCCCGATATTGTTGACCCTCGACCACCCCCCACTTGAGCTTCTCAATTTCAAGATTTAGTTTTTTTTTTTCAAGCTTTGTTTTTATCAGAGTCAAGCTTGAGCATGCACTTGTACAGGCTGTGCACATCGTCTGCTCCAGCCTATGTAGATAAAAGAAGAATCAGTAGTGTTTCATCACCTACATACTTCTGAAAATTAAAGGAGTACATTTGGTATGTCATAAACACTGACCTGCACCTCAGGATCGCTGGAGATGTTGGGCTCTGCAGGTGGAGCGGCTCAATATTCTCCCCCTCCACTGAACACAACACAGGACATGGAATGTTATTACTCCACATATTTACACACTGTACAAAGTTGTTGTGATTACTAACTGTGCTTAAGGTCCCCAGTGTGGAACGCCCTCCCTACCTCCCAAAATTCTCCATAACCAAGTGTTTGAAGTGTAAACAGAGAGGTTGGTGTGAAATGCTCAATTTCAGAGAAACTCAGAACTATTCCAAGTGGTGATGAATGGAAAAAAGATGCCAGCCTCTAAAAGATCCGTCACAGAAAGTTACACATTTAAAGAGGTGCCAGGATGTAACTTCTGCACCATCAGTCCCCACATAGCAACACCATAGCAACCAGTAGTAACCACCTAGCAACAACCACCTAGCAACCGTACAAATTATTAAGGGCAATAGTTTATGTTCAGTATTCTTATAGTTAGCAGTATCACTCTATATGTCACATTTGTGTACAATAAAAGACTCCAAACCACTGTCTGAGAGCAACTCCAAGCCACCATTTGTGTTAATTAGTAAACCACTTAAGCAGTAATTTTATTTACGTACCTGTAGTATTTATATCAACCTCTCATACTGACCAGAACATTTTGAGCATATAGCATAGTGTATATAGCACAGAGGACTTTCCAGAGTTTTATTTTATTTTGACTTTGTATTGTATTGTGTATTGTTCTTGTCTCTATGTCTCTGTGTGACTGTGTA
Organism: Alestes dentex; assembly: GCA_037576975.1. NCBI lineage: Eukaryota > Metazoa > Chordata > Actinopteri > Characiformes > Alestidae > Alestes > Alestes dentex. Next base: position 4,007 of record JBBIGA010006222.1, on the reverse strand, counting down.
GTCGAAGCATAAATAATTTCTTCTGGGATAAATAAAGTGTTCTGATTCAGATTGTCCTACTGGTGCGAGTGATAAGATTTTATTTAAAAATAAAATAAAAATAAAGTGCTGTTCTTATATATTTATACATTTGTTTTCACATTACAGCATTAAAATGAAATACTACTGATATTAGCAACATTGTAACAATTTTAATCAAAACAGCTATAATGTTGTACTGGTTCTGCAGTGTCTGTGGAGGATGGGCACCCCCCCCCCAGATGGGATCCAATAACAAATATTTACAGTCCACTGAGGTCAGAGAGATGAGACTGACAGTAGAGTGGATCAGCCCACCCTGGTGCCACTGTCCCACACTCGCAGTTTTCCACAGTATCTCACTATGTCTAACAGTGTTCCACAGTATCTCACTATGTCTAACAGTGTTCCACAGTATCTCACTATGTCTAACAGTGTTCCACAGTATCTCACTATGTCTAACAGTGTTCCACAGTATCTCGCAGTGTCCCACAATGCCTTAATCAGTTCTTACCTTCCTACACTCTTCAAAGCCTGAAAAAACGGATTGGGATTTTCACTGAATTCATTGGCACATCATCAGGGGGCACAGCACTACACTGAAAAAAAATATTCTGTTCCACATGTAGATTCAGTTAAAATATCAAATTCTGTGAACTATTACTTAAATATTTATTTATTATACATTTTTCATGATACAATATTCCTTCTGATACACCAATATTTCAATAATAAGATTATTTTTATAGTGTCTTGTCCAAGCCCAAGAAAGCTTTATGCTTTACGGCAGAATTCTCACTCATAATTAGACTGAGGCAAACAGAAAAATGAATATTCAGTAGGCTTACAGTAATATGACAAAGCTGCAAGATAACAGAATTAAGAGACAGAAGATGGATGAACATTACGGGCAAATAGAAATTGCATTCATTTTTAGAGGCCCTGAGGCCAAATCTGCCCAAAAATGGGGTGGGTTTAGGGCAAGGGCCATGAGTAGACCAGAGGTCAGGTATATACTGAGGCATCCGGCCATTTAGGCACTTGCGTGTCAAGAGGAGGACTTTAACCCAAATATGTATAGAAATGGGTAGCCTTTGAAACAGGGTGAATCAGGGTGATGTGCAAGAACATGAGCAGCAGAACGTTGAATGTCTTGAATGTGTTGTAAGGGTTCTGGAGTTCCAGGAAAGAGGGAATTATAGTGACCTATAAAAAGAGAAACACACATACAACATACAAGATAATCGATATTGTGAACATGGGAAAAAAAAGCACAGAAGGGCTTTAACAGACATGCCACCTACGTTATGCTTAAGACTGTGTATCTCACAACCAATAAGCAGGATTCCCGTTTGATCAGTTTTAAGCCTCAAGAACTCTGGATTTGTCAAGAGTGAGGGATGGCATTTGTGTTTACGTAAATCTGTACTTGATAAACCCTGAGTATATTTGTGCATAATGGTGACATTTAAGACTGTGGCAGCAGAAAATTCTACCAGAATGTTCACGACAAAGAAGAGAGGGCTCAGCACTGATCCCTGGGGAACACCAGAAATTACATATATGTTTGTAAGCCAGGTAAGAACCTGTTCAGTAATGCGAATAATTGAGGGACAGGAGAAAAGTAGATCATTAATGTCAGGATGAAACATTGTGTCTCCTCTTTTGTTATAAAACTTTGTTAACAAAATATCTGTGACCTTTTACATGGTGTTCAAATTTCACAAGGAACTGATCAACATAAACAACAGAATTACTTCAAATCTTCAAAGTTCAAATTCCAGAAACTACAATCAGACTAATCCAGCAGTACTGTGTACAGTAGAATCATTCCAGATGTTTCTCCTTGCTGCACCATCTTCTCACAAAGTCGTTAGCTGAGTTTATGATCTGCATTAGCGCGGCCAGCATTAACCGGTTTATCTCCTCGTCCAGCTCCGTCTCCTTATGATAGTTCTTCACTGGAAAGATACAGTTCAAAGGAACTCCCAGGCTATTACTGCACTCCTGCATCTAAACACACACACACACACACAAACACACATACATACACACGTGCACACGCACACACGCACACACACACACAATAACTATGAGAAGTTATTGAAGGAAAAGTCTTTAAGAGATAAACTAGCATCTCTGACCCACTTTGTCTCTGATCCTCTTGCTTTGGTAGATCTTGCTCACATCTCCTTCTGTTATTGCACAGACCATGTCCACTTTAGTCATGAAAACCATCCGAGAGATTCCTGCAGCACAGAAAGGAGAGACACGTTTAATAATTACTAATTTAATAATAATTATGTTGGCAACAATAATGTCAGAGAACAGTGTTAATGTTCTCAATTCTCCAAACAGGCAGGTCCCAAACACAGTCACTGCCCTATACTGCTTTAGGTTCTCTCTTCTTTCCAACCAACTAACCTGGCTCAGGAGGAGTTTGGTGATGGGTGAAGGGTAAAGAATCATGCAGGGCAGCAGATTTACAGGACTGGGTTTGTGAACCACTGCCATTAAATGCTGCTGCTGATCCTCTTTTTCCAAGTCTGGAGAACATCATGTTCCTGTTCATGTTCATGTTCTTGAATGTAGGAGAGGATATTAGTTTTACAGAGATGTTTCTTAACAGTAAGCTGAAGAACTTCAATTCTGTGACATCATGGATCTCAGAGAGGAACTGAAAGATGCTCAAGGTTAAATTCAGTCACTGGTCACTAAGAACCCTTACCCACAGTGACCACAGCGGAGCAGGACGCGCTACCCTGACTGTTAAGCACCTCTAGGGTGTAGTTCCCTTCATCACTCTCGTCAGTGTTTTGGATTTCCAGGGAGCAGAATTTAACAGTTTATTTAATGCTGTGCCTTCCAGTCACACAGTTCAACCTTTGACCGTTCTTCTTCCAGGTTGCTGTGAAATTAGTGGTGTTTACTTCACCGGAAAGAATTCACATGTTTGTCACCAAAAACTGTTACAAATTCTGTTGAAAAGACAAAAAAGACATTACTTGGCACGTCATTGACTTTCATTTTTTTTTTAATAATTAAGCAAACAATTGAATTCCTGCAAAATACCAAATCTGCAATCCACCTAAAGTTTGACTTCTTAAGTTTTATGAATGTGATTACAATGACGCTATTATTCTTAAGTATTATTATTATTCAGTTCTTAAATTTTTATATTATATTATTATTTTATGATTATTATTGTTATTATTAATATTATTATTGTTATTTCACCCATTTTTGAGCTGCTTCTCCTCTTACAGCATTTGAAAAATGAGCATGGTTCCAATGTCAAAACATCCCTTAATATTTAAAAATACATATTTTTGTGGTTGAGTCCAATCTTTAAGGAATGGGAGAGACAGCTGTTGGGTGAGCCCCGTTTTAAATCTGTGTGGAGAAAGAGTCAATGATGTCACACAGCACACTAATAAACCGGACTTCCAAAGAAAAAAAGACGTGTGTGACTGTTTGTTGAGGTTTAGTTAAAAATAATCAGTCCGTGAATGCTCCTACATGTTCAGCTTGGAAAGATTATTGATTTTTAAAAGTAACGTCTTTTAAAATTCAAAATAACTACATATATTTTCATGAAAAAAATGCAGAAAAACATGCTGTGTATGGGGGTGTGAGCGAGAGAAAGAGAGACAGAGGGGGTGGGAATGTGTGTGTGTGTGTGAGAGAAGAAAAGAAACAGTTCCTGGAACAGCCTCACTTGTGATCTTGGGATTGTAAATATTTGTACACTGTTCAATTATTATTATTATTTTTAATCTTGTCACAATACTAATGTGTATATGTTTGGGGATATTTACCATAAAAAGATATGCTACCAGTCAAAAGTTTTAGAACACCCCAGTGTTTCAAGTTTTTTTTATTGAAATTCAAACAGTTAAAGTCCAAATAAAATCAGTGCTGAACTGCGAGAGGTTTAAAAATGGTGAGGTTACCCAGAAGTGGGAAATAATTCTGTAGCTCCATGCAGG
>JBBIGA010006176.1:0-15535 GCA_037576975.1 Alestes dentex | reverse complement strand
TCTCTCTCTCTCTCTCTCTCTCACTCTATTTCTCTCAAACTCCCTTTTATACTCTCAGTCTCTTTTCTCCTCTCTCTTAATCCCTCTTTAAGCTTTCTCTCTTCCTTTCCTCTCTTTTTTTCTCTTCCTCTCACTCTTTCTCTTCTCTTCTTACCCAAACTTTATCTCTCCCTGAAGCGGTGTAGGCACAAAGTACTTTTTGGGCAATAGACTGACAACCATTTCATCAAGAATTACAAAATTTATTGTCAAGTCGGCCTCTAGGTGGTGCGTAATCCTCGCTCGTGACAAGTGAATTGTAATGAGCACTTTATGAAAGTTCTCATCCTGCATCACTATCATATTCTTTGTATGCATATTTCATGAAATTTCATCCATGGAGGGCGCTGCAGCTGAGACATTTCAATAAGAAGTAACTCGAAATGGCCGCCACTGGCCAATCAAAACTCCGCAGCCAAAATATGCCGGTATGAATGATCAGTCTTAACTACATTTTGTAGGCTTATTCGTAATGTCATGTAGATGCTATTTACTAAATTTCATACAAATCAGACCTAATATATCACTACAGCAACCTTGTTTTCCTCTGTTCCTCTATCATGATCTGGTCTATTGTTTTTAGGTTAATTTTGTCTATAAATCCTCAGTGTTAACAAATATCTTCTTTCACCTGTTGTTTACCTGTGGAATCACTCAACGCTTTTCTACCTGGGCCAGTTTGCACATTCTGCTTGGAGCCGGCAGATCAGCGTTCATCCTCTGAGCTTCTGTGGTGGTCATATTACACACCGCAATGCGGCACGTCTACTTCAGTATCTCTTCCTTTCCTTTTAATTTCATTCTGTCTCTCTTTTAGTCTCTTCCGCCTGTCTTTCTTTGTCTTTCACTCTCCTCATTGTCTCTCTCTCTCTCTCTCTCTCTCTCTCTCTCTCTCTCTCACGTGATGTGTCTAATATAATGCTAATTCTCTGTGTGCTGTTCTCTGCAGTCGGGGAAAGAAAGCAGTGCTTCATCTGAATAAGACCTAAAGCTTTCTGAAAGGCACAGACGCGGTTATTGTTATGCAGGAGATATTCCTGGAGAGTAATATCAGTAATGAGAAAATCTATTTGTTTGTCTCCAGCTTAAAAGTTTTTTTTTTTTTCTTCTGTTGGCCTGCACGGACATCTGATAAATGGTAAAGAATATTAGTCTGAATGTTATGTGCTGCGCTAAATGGCCGAAACGATCAATCAAAAAAGGAGTAATAAAAGAAATAGGTTGTTCTGAAGAAGCTGCTTTTATGTGAGGTCTTAGATCATTTTAACAGGTTCAGACATCTGTGGACTTCTGAAAAATGTAGAGTAAAAACAGACATTCAGAAAAAAACAGATATTCTGCCGTAACATTTTATTTACATCTACAAAGTACACTATTTAGTTTCTCGATTCAGCTTTTTGGTGGCCTAGTTGTTGGGGAGTTGGCCCTGAGATCAGAAGGTTGTGGGTTCGAATCCTAGGACTGCTAGTGGCACCACTGAGGTTCCCTTGAGCAAGGTACCGTCCCCCGCAGCTCCCCGGGCGCCCCTCATTGGTGGCAGCCCCCTGCTTCATTAAATACAGAGAAAGAATTTCTCACTGTGTGCTGTGTGCTGTGATGTGTTCACTCGTGACTATGAGGGGCCACTTTACTTTAAAGAATACATTGCGAAAGTTAAAATGTTAAAGGGGCATTCTGGCCTAAATATAGCATTTAAGAGTTTATTTGTCAGGTTATTTAATGATTGAGCAAGAATAGGTTGTGTGACGGTGTGCATTATTGTGAATAACATCATGTGATTGGGTCACAGAACATTACAGCCAAGATATAATTTGCAATAACACATGGCATCGAGTGTTCTACTGCTTTTATTCCAGTTTTGCAAAACAGAAACGAGATAAAGCAAAGAAGGCCCAGAAACTATTTACTGTTGCTGACTCATGCCCCTCCCCCTCACTTTCTGTTTTCCAGACAAAAGCCGAGAGCTCCGCGCGCATCCCCTAACACAACAATCCCCCCACAACCCCCCCCCTCCACACACACACACACACACACACACACACACACACTATGAGACTATGCTGTCAGACATAACTATTACTGTATTACTGATCAGATTCCTCATCAGATTCACCAAATATTGCCTTTTTTTTCTCTTGTGTTTTCATCAGTCACTTTTCTCTCACTACAATACCCATCATGAATAAAGGTACTATGTTCTACAAAGAACCCACACAAATAAAGAACATACTGATGCAGCACTGATGTAAAGGCTAATGAAGACTAAAGTCTAAAGGCTACATCTGCATGCATTAAATAATGGACAAAATGTCCCAAAGCACTTGTATTTCTCCAGTACAGGTTCCTTCAGTGTACACTATATGAACAAAAGTACTTAATTATTGCATTCAGGTGGCCCTTTTTGGACAACGCCATGCTTCCAACTTTGTGGACACAGTTTGGGGAAGAACCTTTTCTATTCCAGCATGACTGTGTCCCAGTGCACAAAACCTAAAGACGTGGCCGGGTGAGTTCAGTGTGGAAGAACCCCATCCAACAACTTTGGGATGAACTGGAACGGAGATTGTGAGCCAGGCCTTATCGCCCAGCATCAGTGCCTGACCTCATAAATGCTCTACAGAATGAATGTTATAGCTGCACCGAGGGGACCAACTCCATATTAAAGTCTTTATTTGTATTTATTTGAATGCAATGTCATTTCAGTCCCTGTTGGTATAATGCTCATGCGTCCCAATACTTTTGTCCACACAGGATATTTTGTCCATATTGGATCAGACTACAGTCTTCAGACAGGAAAATTCCCCTTATTTGTGTGACCCCACAGTCAAGTAAGCATGTTTACAACAAGCGCAATAAGTGTTACACTTCTTGCTTTGACAGTTTCTTGCTTCCTCTCTAACATTCTGCATCTGCATTTCTTTCCATAGTGAACCATGTAGCTAAAAAATGATAATAAGACCAAAGTCTATTCTATCCTCACTCTGAAAATTCAGCTGCAGAGTAATTAATCACTAAAAATAATGACCTTTCCAATACTCCCACAGCCTTTAAAATGAGCTGGTAATATCGGCTTAAGAAAGCTTAAGGTTAAATATTTGCCCAGACAAAAGTCAATAACTGGTCTCAGATTGCTTCTGGCTGTTATTACTGTTCTCTGCATCAGGCCTGTTTGGATGTTGTGGCAGACCTGCAGTATCAGATTCTGTCCATGTTTTACATTAACAGAAAGATGATTTGGCAGTAATGTCTTTGTGCAACAGGGTCGTCATTAAAAGAGCTGCGTTAATCTGGTTTTCTGCACTGATTTTCTGTACTTGGTCCGTGAGGCTGCCGTGAGAGGCTGGAGATCCAGGTTAAGATACTGTGGAGTGTTATTAAAGATGACTGCCTGTGTGAGAAAATGGTGATGCCAGGAGCTGAGAAGTCCAGTTATGCAATATCTAATGTACAGCTGTCAGCAGAATGCAATTAGCTATTCGTGCGATACGCCCATTATTTTGCTATGGAAGATAAGTGTAATGCGGTCAGCCCCACACTTGTTATTATGTCAAGGAAACTGACATAATAACACTGTGATTATATGGGTCAGTGTCACAAAATACTGAATTTATTTGGATCAGACTATTTATAGTATTTATTTATATGGTGATTTTTCCTGTAACATAGAAAGTTAGCAACATATCAAAATATTTTTGCACCAGTTTCCACGTTGGTCCGGATACTTTCTTGAACACATCATTATTGCAACAAAAGAAAGATTTAAAAATATGTTTAATTTGTATTTTACAAATGATTTAATTTTGCTTTACAGAGCCCTTCCCGCAGTGTGAATAACAATTTAACTGCAGTTAACTCAGTGCTGAATACAGAGTCGGGATATGAAAATAATATTGTGAGAAGTCATGTAAAAAGTCATATTTACAGGAAAACGATAGCAACAAATCGTCTCTCTATCCACTGGTTGATATTGGAGCCTGGGGAAGGTTTTTAGGGCCATTTTAAAAACACACCAGAGGACAGCCAACTGTCATTTCAACCTTAAATTTTCCTTAAATTTGCATCAGTGGAGGGTGAAATGAGCTGAAATATCAACCCTGTTCTGAGGTGTGTGATGCTGTTAGTATGCTAGCACCATTTCCATTGCCACTTTCTTCGTTAGCACTGTTTAACGTATGTCTGTTTTAGCTCATCTAAAGGGTAGTAGTGGTTCTCCTACTTCTCATTACATCACGTTTCATACACATGAATAAAGAATCAAATATATGGCATGATCAGCTTTGCAAAAATAGCAAGTTGCTTTTGACATCACAAACCTCCACGCTTTCCAGATAGAGGCCAGGCAACAGGAGGCAGGTTCTGAGGCAAGCTGGTAATGAACACCAAAGCTGCAGTAATTCTAATGATCTGAGCTGTTTAGGACTGTTCCAACCCATCAAATCAAGTCCCAAAAATTGTGGTACACAAAGAGGAGACGTTACAAAAACTCAAAAGGAAATGACAATAGTCATGGATAAAAAAAAAGTCTGGGGAGCAGAGACCACAGTGCTTATTTATGCAGTGAGCACTTTGTGAAAAGTAAGGCTAAAGGTTAAAAAAGGTACGTTTTGTCCATGTTTTGTCTTGTTTTTATATGGACGATAGCTAGCTAGTTAACTACCTGGAGATTTGCATTTAGTGAGACTAACTAGTAGCCTGACGCCAGGGAAATACATCAAGGTTGGAGCTTAAATAGCAGAATGAAGAGACTTTCATCCACACATGTACTCACCTGGGTGAAATCAAGACAGCAGCCACTTTGGTACTGAAGTTGTGGGCTCAGTCACATATGAAATAGTTGTAATCCCCTCTTGTATGCCTTCACCTGGTGTAGTGGGCGGTCTGGAGAATGAGATCATTTGTAATGTGGTTCACCTTCACACCAGGCGAACTGGTCAAGATGAGGGAAAAATTGCATTTCGCATCCAAAACGCGTTTCAATTTTATGACATACATACTGCGTGCAGGTTCTATGAAAGAGCTCTATGAAAGAAGGTAATTAAAATATCTTTACAGAAATATTTGGTACATATACTCTTGAAGGGGTCTGCTACTGATATATGTTGAGAATTACACTCCTGTTTATCTATTTTGCTTAGGAGAGGCGCATATATGCTAATGGTCACTATTGTGACCGCTAGCATAATACATTGTATTGAATGTTTTGGCAATTAATGTAAGTTAGTAAGTTATTATACAGTCTAAAATTATCCAATGTGTTGGACCTACTGGACGTACAAGACCCCCCATATGCTGTCTGTAGCATTACCGTTACCCCCACACTTGAGAGAGATGCAGTGGAATGTGACTGGATTTTTGGGAGAAACACACCATTTGCCAGCAAGGCTGCTGAATAGCATAGGAGGTGACATTTCAAGGGGATGACTTTAAAATTCCTGACAACCAGCTGGTGTGCCCCCATACCCCCTTTGCCTAATCCAGGTCCTACCACACAGGCACCTCCCACTTCCTATCCTATCACACAGGTACCTCCCGCTCCATCTTGTATCACATGGACAACCACAGATTGCATCACGCAGGCACCTCCCTCTCCCTCTCCTCCTAGCCGGGCACCTGCCACTCCATGTCCCATTACGCAGGCATTTACCTCTCCATCTCGCAACACGCGGGCGCCCCGATCTCCCTTTCCTCCTCACCGGGCTGATACCACTCCACCTCGTATCATGCATGCACACCACTCTCCCTCTCCTCCTCGCCAGGCTGATACCACTCCATCTCGCACCACACGGGCACACCCCTCTCCCTCTCCTCCTCACCAGGTACCTGCTACTCCATCTCTCACCACGCGGGCACATAGGCTTTATTGACCAATTTATATGAATTTTTCCAAAAAAGGACTATGTTGTTTCCCGTCGGTCACAATTGTGACCAAGTATAAAACTTAAAATTTCACCAACATAACCAAAATAAAATGAAAAAGTGCATAATGTTTCTGCATTAGGAAAGTCTCAGTGTTAGGTCTTGACTGGCCGCTGTTTCGGTTTGGGGTTTATTGGGGACTTTTATTTTGATCTTGGGTGTTTGTTGTGTCTTGAGTCATTGTTAGCTGTCTTGTGTTTAGTTTAAGTAATTGGGATTTCTGATTGGTTCTTGTCTGAGTGCGTTTTTGTATTTAAGTTCTTTGAGTTCAGGTGTTATTTGCTGGTCAACCCTCACAAATATTCTCATGTTCCCTGCTCCTTCTGTTTCTTCAGTGTAAGTTATGTTTTGTGTTAGAAAGGCCCTCGAGCCTCTTTGTTTTTTAGTTATTGTCTGTACAGAGACTGTGTCTTTTTGTGTTAAAAATTCCATCTGGAACCTGCTCTTTGCGCCTCGCCTCACTCCCCGTGCACACACGATGTGACACTCAGGAGTAAAATCCATGTACTGAAATTTTCAGAAAAAAATTGAGATTAAATGGGTTAAGATGAAGGGGTTTCACACTCATGCCTTAAATCTAATTTTAATGTAAAATTAATGGTTTCACAAATTAACAGCCACTTAATTCAAATTAAGCACATTTTAAGTGCATTGTGTTTCGTAATGAGTACAGTTTACAACATAGGTGCTGAGGGTTTTGCAGAAAAAAATCAAACAACCCTTTACATACATGCCTTTGCTGTGTTTTTTTGTGACTCTGCATTTGCACATTGACTCCAGCGCCCCCAAAAATCTGAAAGAAACATTGAACTTGATGTTAATTGTTCATCCTAACTCATAACCAACTGCAGTGGAAACACAATAATATGATTTCCACACACACACACACACACACACACACACACACACATATATACACAAAAACAAATGTGTCCTCTCGCTTGGCTCTGAGCTCCACCATTGCTCTGAGCTTTCAAGGGTAGCTGCCCCTGTCTGATGACATGAGGCACATTATATTGCAGGAGAGGTGATTTAGACCCAGTCTAGACTGCCTAATGGTCCCGCTAAGCTCTCAGGCAGATTCTCAAACAAAAGAGGGGTTAACCCTGCCCGTCCAGGGACAATGCCATATACAGGTCATCACCCCAACCCTTCAACCACCCGCATTCAGTTCCTCACCCATCCCTGAGAGAAGAATTCTCACGAGGAGACATAGCTGAGCATGTTTCAGAGGTTTTGTGCCCTGATCCTAGACATTCATTATAGTAGCAAACATTATAAGTCTAATCCAATATTTGTATTTTAAGTGCACCATGCACCTAATCTACATTATTCAAATCAATCCAATTTAGGTGAAATGTTACTGTCATATCAAAACTTTTTGATGCATTTTTGTGGTTTATTCTTTGTATCGCATGAAAACACAAGCCTTTACACCGTGTGAACATTTCATTTCAAGATCAATGGACACCGAACAATGGTTCCCTCTTCCTCGTGAAAAGTTCCCATTTTGGAGATGTTTTGCCACAGTAAAGACATGCTTGGCTCCCAGTTCACTTTTTATGTACATTTAATATTGGCTTATTTTTCATTTGATGTATGCATAGTGTGATACCCCTTTGAGATAATATCTTTTGGCTCTCAGGACTACTTGTGTTAATGGAAGAGTTTGAGAATAAGCTACTTTTAATGTCGTATTTTGTTGGCCTAACGTGCATAAAGCAGGCTGCACCTTTGCCTCAGCTTTAAATGGGTACTGAAATTGTAACAGAATTCACAGAAAACAAAACACAGGGATATGAAATGGCCACAACAAAACCAATGTTCAACATTAACATATTGTACATCATTACCACAATTTTGAAGTAATGAACCTGCTATTAAAATCACCCTGTCAAATGCATAAAGTTCAAGACTACACTAAGCCAGCTACAATTTCACAAGCCTCCCTATTTCTTTAAAGATCTGAAGTAAGAAATAACCAACATTCACGAGAAGGAAAATGATCCGTGTAGCTGAGGGGTTGAGACAAGCCAGAGAGTGGAAATTTCAGAGGTAACAGGCTAGCTGGCATATATAGGCTCTAAACTACCCCTATCAGTCAATACAAATTGGTATCAAACACTAAAATAACTTGCCAAGTAATTGATTCCAGAGTACTTTGGAGGCAAACATAAATCCTAAGATTTATTTCACTCATGGTGGAACAGGAGCCAGCCTAAGTGTTCAGTAAACTAGATAAATTACCTGTAAAACAAAGACTTATAAAGACTTACATCTTAAACCTATGTTTAAAGTCAGCACCTTAATTATTAACTCCTTCGGTAAAGAAAATGAACTCAATCTCTGAAAATAACACTTAATGAAAGAAAATTACATTTAAGAAAAGAAAAACCCATAGATAGATAGATAGATAGATAGATAGATAGATAGATGGATAGATAGAAATACAGATTTTTATGAACAAAATGTAGCTAAAGCAAGTTTATATTTCACTTTTTACTTTTTTTTAAGTGTTCTGGAGCTCTTAAATAGTCAATGTGTTGATGTAGAGGCCAAATTCCTTTAGTCTTCAACACAGAGAAGAATACACACCTGAAATGAGATGAAAGTGCTGACCATCATAGCTTGTGGCCTAGAGATTAGGGAGTTGCCCCTGGAATCAGAAGGTTATGGGTTTGAATCCCAGGACTGCTACTGGCACCACTGCAGTACCCTTAAGCAAGGGACCGTTCCCACCCTTTGGTGAATGGGTTTCACACTATAGAAGTTCACACTGTACACACTGTGTGCTGTGGTGTGTTCACACGTGACTAAGAGGGGCCACTTTACTTTACTTTAAATGCCTGAATTCACTATTAGGAAATTTAACATGGACTCCATCAAGTAGCAGATTTTAAATCTGTCTGCCAAAAAGCAAAGCTCGGTCTTAATGGTTGGATCTTTTATAATCGGTTTTAATCTGGAAAGATTCTCAAGTTATAAATGTCGGGATGCATATAGTTTTTACAAGTGATTTTACTGGAACATAAAACAGATGTTGAGAATTTTGCATGTTTTTTAAAATAGGTTTTATACTAAATTTACTTAGATTTAAATTCGATTTTTTTCTCATGTATTCTCCTGTTGTGAGCTAATTAACCACAAAGCCATTTTATTTCCTTTGTTTTGGCTCATTTTTACAAAGGGAGCCAATAATTATGGAGCTGCGAAAAGGTTTGCGTTACCTTATCAATATTATTTCACTCATGATGGAACTCAAGTTAGCAGTGGAGCATGAACATTGGCTGGGCATTTAGTAAAATAGCTAGATTTATTATGGCAGCGCATCTCTAAACAAAGAATTTAAATATTTTCATACTGAACTTGTACCTGTAGCATCACTGCTGTCACGCCGCTGCCGCCGCTACCACGCACCCAGCGGTCTAGTTCTCCGGAATTCTGAGCTGGGGATTCCCTGCCACGCCCCCGTCCACGTGTCAGTGCGTTTTGGTTTGTGCTTTAGTTTCCCCTCGTATTTCCAGGTGTCTCGTCTTGTCTGTTAATTAAGAGATTATTGGTTGGTCTTTGTAATTGGTCCTTGTGTTCACATTTTTGCTAGAAAACCCCCAGCTGATCCAGTAGTCAAGGGTGGTCCCGACATGCAACCATCATCTGTCAGGCATGCTTTCTCCCTTACTCTGGGCCTATCGTCTATGTTGCTCTCACACACTGGCTGGGTGGACTTAGGAAGACCTGTGGTCTCTTCGGGTGTAAGAGGTCCGAGTCATCTATTATATGTCAGTGGTGTTTTGGCTTCGGTTCTTGTGTGTCTTTCATGTTTCCTAGTGTGAACCAGCGAGGCTGAAGCATCGCTAGGCTGGAATTACTCCTAAGTGGCTCAGCAGGGAGCAGAGCCTCAGACTCGTGTGCTCCTTGTGGCTCCTGGATAGTAGCAAACCAAGTATGAGGACCATTTCAGTGGGACAGAGGTCCAGTCCGGTGCTGAGCGGGTCCCTTCATTGTGCCTCAAAGAAAGAGCCTTCTAGTATTTCTATTCTACCAAGTCCCTCGCCCTTAAGCGACTGATTGCATGCCTTTTTGTTTTTAAAGCCTGGTTGAGTTCTGTTTAACTCCTGCATCTGTGTCCTCCTTCCTTGAGCCAACATGACAACTGCTATCCAAGCCATGAGAAATCCTGTCATCTTCATCATGTTTAACTCTTTGATCCAAACAGAATCTAACACTGTTAGAACATGTTCTGTTTCAGAACATTAATTGTATGACCTTGTTCGTTGTAAATCAAAAACGGAATTATTTTGATTAAAACACTAAATGTCTATCTAACCGAAATGAAAGCTGCCATGCCACAATAGTGACCACAGTCTTAGGACCTGAATTATATTTTAGATTGCAAGATTTTAACTGATCTTCAATTTATTTATTTATGTTTTTAATATTGAAATGTTTTTTGTGACTGTTGGTTGCACATGAGCCAGCAGAGGCCATGGTGGGCTGTAAAGGAAGGAAACTCCCAAAGAGGACCCCAAATTTTAAAACATAAAAACAGAAGCTTATGTGTACTTTTGTACACGCAAACACACCTCTTTAGGAATTTCCTTCTTCAACAGCCCACCGCGGCCTCTGCTGGCTCAGAGCTTCTCTGGTTTCCATTCCATAACTACAGGGGGCAGTCTCCCTGGAGCAACTTGGGGTTAAGGATCTTGCTTAGTAACCCAGTGGTAGTGTGCTGAAGGTAGGATTCGAACCCATGAACTTGTGGTCCAGAGGCAAGTATCCCACCCACTAGGCCACCACCACCCCGGTCATTGATATCAGACATAATTTCAATATATCTTAAGGTTACCATAATCTATACTGAAATTATGGCCTGATATTTATAACCAATAAAAAATCTGATCATGCAATGTCGGAACATAAATACCATGCATCAAAAACTGCAATATTTCAATTAAAAAACGTACATAAATTCATTAGATTATAAAATTTTACAATCTAAAATGTAATTCAGCTCCTAAGACTGCTGTCACAAGTGTAGCCCAGCAGCTTTCATAATGAAATCACATTAGGACATAGGAGCAATCAGCTTCTGAAATCACGATTGAAATGCATTCCAAATCCACTATTTTTCTGGCTGCGCGCTGGTTTGTATTGTGCACACAGACCTATTTCCTTACGATGATGGCAGTAATTCTATTCCATTGCACATGGAGCTGAAATCCTGGCCTGTAAGCCTTGGGATACAGTACCAGCTCAAATCTGTTGGCAGGTGTGTGTGCTGGCAAACGTGGATCTCAGGATCTCACTGGGATTCTTTACGGACAGCCGTCTCTTGAGTTTACAGAGGTAAGAGGTAAACTCATTTCTGGTCCTAAATGCTCATCATGCATGCGTTGAGGGCTCGAGAGACAGTAATCCTGAAACGGAGGATCTTAAATTTGCCTAGCCTCCTTGAGAAGAGACAGCATGCCCAAGACCCTGTCAGTCCCCACTCTGCAGGTGAGCGCAGACAAAAAACTGTGGCCTACAGGGAGTCATGGGTAATCTGCTGGATTACGCCGGTGTTGAGAACTGTATGTCAGAACCCGGTGCTGGAATGAAGAAAAAAGCAGATTAAAGCTGCTCCACAGAAAAAATTTTTCCTTTAAAAAACGCAAGTCTTACTGAGTCAGAACAGAAGAAGTACGCTAAAACATGGTGTCCTTGTGCTGCTGCGAGTCAACCTTAAAGCCTACAATAATAATTTAAAAGCTGGAACTGACAGGTCGGGTTCGGTGGGAGCTTTTTGTGCTAAATTCACCAACCGCCCAAGATGGGGTTATACTTTATTCAAGTGTTATGCAGCATTAGTTATGTACCAGTCTGCATGTTTTTCCTTCGCCTGGACAATTAAAAGTTACACTCGGGAGCAGGCAAGTAAGGACTGAAACAGCCAGGACCGTCACACAGAATAGCTTCCTTGACTTCTGATTGAACTCTCTCTGATTTTGCATTGTCTCCCGCGGCAGACTCGCTGTCCTGGGGTCCTCATTTGCTCATGCTCGTCAAGACCATTTGTTTATAGCTGTCTGACCAGCATGGTAGAGGAGAGGATACTCAGATGGGAGTTAATATGCAATTGTTTCATTCTCACTGGTGAGACTGAATAAGTGCCAGCCTTATCATAATTGGTGTCGCTTTCTCTGAGTGGGTAAGATGACCCTTCCTCCTCCCCCCATTACTTAGTGTTATGCTGGCCAATATGGGTGCCTGTTGCCTGACATGACAGAATTGGCAGTTAGTTTTCACTTCCAGGCGTGTTGAACTATCCAGTGGCGTTGCATTAACAGCTTTGTTTCCAGTGGCTCTTTTTCTGATTACGTATTTAAAAATAGGGGTGCTGGCGTAACTCGGAGGAAGTGCGCTACCCTCCACCTTTCTTTAACTGTTGCTAATGCAGCTTCTTTTTTTAGGGGGAGGGGGGGGGCATAATGGTAAAGACATCTCTTCTTGTAAATAGTTTCTTTTTTTTTCAATAATAAACACTTTTCTTCACTGCCACTCGGATTACATTTACATTTACATTTACGGCATTTAGCTGACGCTCTTATCCAGGGCGACGTACATCGACGCTTATGCTTAAATCAACTATTCAACCAAGTTACTGCAGGCTAAGTACACCTAAACAACACCTGTCAAAGAAAAGCAATAACACCATAACCCACGTGTCTTGTTCTGCTGGTCCATCACAGACTTGCAGCAACAGATGACAGTAGCTTACTGAAGTTGTATCTAGAGAGAACAGCAGAAACAGGCAGAAGAAGTTGGCGTCACATCTCGTCTTTGTATACTGCCCCCTCCCCACACACACACACACACATTGTTTATGGTGTTATTGCTTCTCACAGATGTACCTCATTCATTTCTGAATACTTGCTCTACCAATGCTCTGAACAAGCACAGGACTTTTGGAGAAAGTTACAGTTTAACCCAGCTCTACGTAACTCACTGAACATGCTCGAGTCCAGATGTAGAGATTAATCAGCTTGGCAGAGGGCTGTGCGTGACAGCCCATCCCAAAAAAGCCTTCCTTAGCAAGTTGCTTACGTTTACATATTTCAGCCAGAGAGGTCTTCAAATCCCCAACCTTATGTAGTGCTGCTTTAATCAAACAGACTACCATGTTGCTGAGCTCTAACCTCAGATATACAGCACATCAACTCAGC
The DNA here is from genome assembly GCA_037576975.1 of Alestes dentex. Classification (NCBI taxonomy): domain Eukaryota; kingdom Metazoa; phylum Chordata; class Actinopteri; order Characiformes; family Alestidae; genus Alestes; species Alestes dentex. The sequence goes on along the minus strand of JBBIGA010006176.1, from coordinate 2,375 downwards.
CCAGACAGAGGACAGACGGTTGCTGCTGTTGGGTCTCTAATCTTTGTTTGTTGTTTACAGCCAAACAGAGTCTTACACCACAGTTGAAAGGGCATAAATAGATAATGCAGCAGCGTCTTATCTCTCTATCTTTTCTACTGTCTTTTCTATCCCGACAAACAATAAAGGCAGCCTCCGAGGCGCAGGGCTCTGCTCTCTTTATAATATATGAATGTATAAGACTTAGGCTCCTATGCAAAAATATTGTTTAAAAATCACATTCTCACATTATATACATTCTGTTTCTGTGAATCTGTCTTGTTGTGATATATGCAGAGAATCCCCCTCAGTGCAGATTCTTTTTTTTTTTTTTGCTCTTACTCCTCTGTTCTTCCAGTTTCTTCTCTTCTTAAATGATTAAGACTTAGTAGATAACTGTATCGGCTCTGGCTTGTGGCCAGGGGTACCAGGAGGCCTCTCGTCAAGCGGAGAGTGCATCTCGGAATGCAATTTTAATAGAGAGAACTTCTCTAAGCACAAGAGGAGAGCTGCAGAAATTGTGTTTATCCTCCTGCATCCTCCCGGGAGCCTGTCGCTGATTGACGAGAGGAAGAGAGACGAAAAAAAAAAATCCTTGTCAAATTACGAGGCTTTCGATAACAAGCCCCAGGTCTTTAGAGGAGCCTCATATAGTTTTACGTGGTCGATGCAAGCTCGGGTAAAAAAATCCCTTTTAAAATATTTGCATTGCCAGATCTGAAACAAGTGGCTTATGACTGAGACTCGTCTGCTGCTGTGCTCGCCTATATGGGGTAGAACGACATTCAGTGAACAAAGCAGGTCACTCAGGCTGGAGGAGTGGAAACCATGGCTTTAATCAGGCAGAAGATTGACAGAGAGAGAGAGGAGAGGGCAAGCATCCATTATATACAGAGCAAGATGGACCCAAGGAGACGGACAGAGGGACGCAAGGACATGGAGACTGAAAAAGACAAAGACTATGCCCAGCACTATGTCCAATTCACTATATTGCACTATTTTGAGAGCCTGCTGTAGACCTCTGAGGATTTAGAAGCTCTTGTTTATAGGAAAAATTAAATCTTCAAAAAATGACCCCAATCACACTCCTAATTGTATACATATATTTTATCCTATCCATATTTTTTTTCCAGTCCAAAGATCACTGTGCCCTTTGATTGCAAGGTTATAAAGTTGCTGAAGAATAATATGGCGAAACGTGGTTTTGGCAATAGAACGATCTAGATTTGTTATGCAACAATGTTGAAGGCGTGTATAGTTACAGTAAGGGTGTCTTGATTGCCGCTGTGAGGTACAGAAAAAGGATGACCTGTAGGAGTAATTCTCAGCTGTAGAAATAGAATATAGACATAGGAATAGAAACTGTAGAAATAGAAATGCACAAAGGAGAAGACAGCTCTGACTCGCAATGGAGAAATACAAACTGCACAAACAGACAGAACATGACAGAAATGCTCACAGTGATGGCTCAGTGGTAAATAGAGAGTGAGTTCTGGCTTGAGCTGGGCTTAAGTAAGGGGATGTCAACAATCAGGGTCTTGGGAGAACACAACGAGGAAAGTAAGGACTGGGGGAGCCCAGGCTCAGTTTCTCCAGTGACCGGGACAGCTGGGGACAGAAGGCTGTGACAAATAGCCTTAATTTTAAATAACTTGATGTCAATTAAATCTGTTTGAGCCTGTTTTTTTAGCATGTATGAAGCGATATGTGCAATTTGGCTGTTCCGAGATCTCGTAATCCAGAAGAACAAGTGCTATTCTAGGGAGAAAGGTACTTGGGATAAGACCTTAACAATAAACTTTTTAATCAGATAATGTAAAAAGTGTCATGGTAAAAATGGTAATAAAGTTATTCTACATTTAGTTTATCTGATTTTATTGAAGAAAAACAGTAACAAAAATATTCTTGGAATTTACAGGCCACGTTTAGGCTGATTTATCACTTATTTATGGGTGAATTTACATGAATAATCAAAATTCAAAATGATAGCGTTGTCTCATAGTGTCGTGTCCCAAACTGAGTTTAACTGAGTCAGGGATTCTGTAATGGTGTTGTGTATATAGTTCTCTTTCTGCAGGGCAGGAAAAGTGATTAGGGCTTAGATCATTTGAAGGAATGAGAGAGGAGAGAAGTACTTCCACTTTTTTGCATGGTTTGTAGCTGAGTAGAAATGCACTTTCAATCACTTTCCTAATAAAACACAAAGAAGCGCCGCTCATGTCAACCAAGAGGGTCCATGACAAAAATGCACTTGCTGACCTTTCCAATATGGGTTACTCTGAGCCTCATGGCTTCCTTCCCCTCCGCTGCTTTGTTTCAGCACAGTCTCAGAGCTGTAGACAGTGTTGCTATTTTTA
>JBBIGA010006118.1:0-15541 GCA_037576975.1 Alestes dentex | reverse complement strand
CCCCTTTGTTTAGGTCTAAAGTGTTTTAGGTTTAAAGCAGAGATGTGCAAAGAGGGAAAAAAAACCTCAGATGACCAAGAGCAGGAGTTAACAAGTTATTTTTCATGTAATATAATGTAACATAATGTATAATGTACAAAAGTACATTACCTAAAAAATATGCACAATGATTGCACAGCTTAAGGAATTCCCTGGTTCCTGTGAGATCACTGGTGCTTGCTCGGCAGCTACTAGAGTGTTCCAGGTGGTCGCCATGTTGTCAAATTGATGCTGTGCTATCCCAAGTTGTTAAAAATCGGTTGCCGGTGCATTTGTATCATGTCGCACACAAAGTTAATTCTAATGAGAGAAAAATACGGAAAAGAATGGTTGCTATGTTTATCTAAAAAAAGCGTTCAGCTAGGAATTGTTGACCATCTGTATGCCTGATCAAAAAGCAGTATACAATCTTGCATTCCTGAGCAGACCATACAACCCAAGACTAGGAGGCAAAATAAAAATGAATAATAACAATAATAATAATAATAATAATAATAATAACAACAACAACAATAATGTCAAATAGAAATACCATTGCTCTAGAATTTGGAAACACAAAAATATAGTGTATACTATAATATAGATGACAAATGTAGGGGGCATTTTTGTCCTTTGGTGTTCAAATAAAAACGAGCATTTTATCAACATATTGTTTTCTTAATGACCTTAAAATATGCAAATCCACAGTGTCTTGTCCAGGTGCGTCGGCTGTCTTTTCTGGTCCTTGGTTGAATGAGGCTTTCTTGACCTTTGGGTTTAAATGTCCACAGTTAATGAGTCATGCTGTTGGAAAGAGATGGAGATTTGCAAAAAATGCCTTCTTAAAGGTCACAAATAGGACAGTCCTCTTAGCCTTGTTTTCCCCACTGCCCCTACAAAAACTCGAAATAGACTTGTCCATCTGAGAGAGAGAGTGGGGTTGATTTGAACAGCATCAAGTGGGTTTGAGCTCAACAGCATCAGCAGCAGTTGTATTATAAAGCTTCTCATATTTTCTTATACACAATATAGTCTTTCTTAACTATACCTCTTAGCTTTCACCATAAAAAAGACAGTGTTACTATACAGTATTTGTCATCGCGCTTTTCTTTTCTCTGTAAAACATGAGAAAGACAGCTTTTCGCTTTTTAACAGTGCACAGGGCTCAAAAACTAGCCAAAAGCTATGCTGAAACAGCTGGCTGTCAAACCAGTTTTTTCACTGCAAATTTAGACAGCACTTTGCTTCTTCCTGGACGGTGAGAGGTTTAGTTTAAGCATATGTTGACTGATGACCTTTCAGGTTAACTTAAGAAAATTACACAGATCTTCTGATCTCATGAGTCAGCCAATTAAAATCTTACAAATTACATTCCAGAACCTCCTCTGGTAAACCTAATCTAGCTCAAGTAGTGTTTAATACACATGGGCATGTATGAGACTGTTTCTCTTTCCAGCATACAGTCAATGATTCAGCATTGAGATGTCCTCAGTTGGCTCTCAAAGTTTAGAAAACACACACACACACACACACACAAACTGTCCATCCATCGCCATGTTGATTAGTCATCCAAGCCGTGTTTGTTCTTCTTTGACTGGCATATGAAATATCTTCACAGACCCTTCATCCTTGTGTCACTGCATGTATGAGCACTGACAAGGAACCAAAATGCTGAAGGAGAGAAAGCAAAGGAAGTCTGAAAACAAGAAGTACTTGTTTCAGTTTTCTTCAAGGGGATTACTTTAGGTCCTCTTTTTTGTTAAATGAACACAGGAAAAAAAATCAACTGAGTCAAGGCTTTCTTTCAAGTCATTAGTGGGTGGAAAAGAACAAACAAAACAAATAAGACAGTGAGATGTATTAAAAATTGTATAATCTGAGAAGCACTGGTGTGAATGCGTGAACACAAAATTGACCTTACAAGCATATGCAGACGTACATTTACTCAATATTAAAACAGCTAAGGGATGTTTCTGTTGGTCAGTCCTTGCTTTGGGCTTAAAATATCCAAAGAAATCCTGTTTTGGGAAATGCACTGTTGGTTTGACAGTGAATGCTAAAGTGACAGGGATGAAATTGTATCATCTGGGCTTGTATTCCTCCGGGACCCCAGAGAGGTTCCTACGTTTGAGCGTGGTGTCCACAGTCCGTATGAGACCATCAATGGTGGCCCGCATTTCTGGGGTGTAGGGGTCATACTCCAGCTTCCGGAGACCAGAGCGTTTGAAGTTGCCGTCTTTCTGGCCCACCACACACAGCAAGCGGTCCTCAGACACCTTCAGACCCAGAAACAGCACCATACCTTTCAGCTGCGAGAACAGATCCCGCTTCAGGTTTTCAAAATGCACCACGTGCACCTTCTTGCCATACCTCAGCCAGTCCAGTGTGTGTGAGGCCCACCATGGCGCATAGTTCTTCACAAACTCTGGCCACTCTGGAGGACAGGGAGGGCACAGAAGAGGAAAGAAACAAAGCAGTTTAGTTGTGTTTATTGAGCTGCCACTTTTGCATATATGCCTTAAAGCTCCTGTGTGCTCATCTTCGCAATTACCTTCTGTTATCTATATATTTTTGAGAATGTACTTAATTTTTTTCCTTCCCAATTTTAGACGCATTCAGTCCCACCAGTAGCTAGCTCTACCCCAGTCATTCAGTAACACCAAAACTGGGAAAATGAGGACAATGTCATTTGACAGTTCAGCAAGCTTGGAGAAGAAGAGTAATGGTCAATTCTGTAACATATGCTGGCTAGCCCTAAATGTTGGTCTTTTCTATTGGGAGATTTTGAAATTACTGTTCTTGTGGTCCAATCTGAGGTGGGCGGGACTAAATTTGGCACCCATTATATTAAATCTATCAAAAAAACACTTACACAGAGCAATATGGCTGTCAGCTGTTTCAGGACGCTTTTCTAGTTGAGTTCTTATGAAATGAAGCCTTAGCATTTTCCGTAATGGCTAATCACAGCGGTGTCCCTGATTACATGTGTTACCTGATTACAAAGATACAATAAAAATAACTCAAGATTTGTTTTCTAGGGAAGGTGAAGGCTCTTGCATGGCTTTGCCATGATGCTGCAGCCAAACTGAGCCATGATGCTGCAAAATCTTACTTGGATATCACAGACTATGGTCTTGAGAAGACAGTCCCCCTCCACACTGTTGTTCAGGGGTTGTTTTAGATCTTTCACAACATCTTGCAGTGATGCTTGCTGTGGTCAGCGTATACTTCCTATTCTAATGACAAAGGGCTTTTTCTTCTTTAGCAAGCAGGAAAAAGTTCAACACACTCTTGTCAAACACAGGGTAAATATGCAGCTTCTTTCTGCATCTCAGATGTCCAAAATTTAGTTTTGTATATGTGACTGCAGAAAAGGTACAAGATTTTCAAAATGTGCTGAAATATTCAATGCAAAGGTGGGAGTATAGTGATATGTGACTACAAAAGTTTCCAGCACACTACTTTTATCACTTTTTTAGAGCTGTTACAGTAGGGCTTGCAACACTTGTCAGAAGTTAGATAGCAATAGGTCACAGAGTGGGGATTTTTCAGAATAGTTGACTTTTTGATATAACATACAGAAACGAAAGTAACAGATTGCTTAAACTGGTACTGTTACGAAGGTGGTCTAAAGAAACTCAAGATGAGAACAATTACAGAACCAAGCTTTCATTGTGAGAAATAAAGGCAATGGGTGCTACATTCTCCCACACAGCAGGAAATGATGGAACTAATGACTGGTCTGCCATATGCATGAAATAATACAGGTTTGCTACATGAGAAACACATCTTAAAGCTAATTAAGTACTTGAAATGATTCATTAGGAACTATGAAACTACTATGCAAGGTCTATTCATTCAAAAGAACTAAACAATGTGAAGAAACAAGTGCTTCCAGTCAGGTGTACTATGCTGGGGTTTGTGTCATTTTGTGGAGACAGCTTACCCTCAAATCATTGCAAATCAATATATTAAGTTATTCTGACTAACTACCCTCCTATCTCCATTATGAACTTTCTATTCCAATGTGAGTGGTCTTGTCCAGGATAATCAATGCTCCCTTCAATGGCTATTTCTGTTATTGCACCCTCAGGCCTGATATATGTAAATGAGGCCTAAACCTGTATATATGAGTTGTAAACCTGTATTGTGCCTCATTCTAAAGGCAATCTAGGCTCAAATGCTCCTTCTAACCTTATCATGAAAGGATGGATCTAAATACTTTGAGACAGGGTGCTGTTTCAAGCACTTTTTGTTGTGTTTTGTTGCACATCAGTGCTCTAAACACTGATGTGCAACCACAGTTCCTCTTTGCTAATTCAGCATTGTCTACACTTACTTCAAAATATATATGCAATGTGTTTTCTCTTGACACATTAAACAATTATTAACCTTCAATCTGAGCATTGAAAAAAAATCTCTCTGGAATTCTGTAACATCACACTGCTTTGAAATAGTGCTGACTGTCAGACCTAGGGGTCCTGAGTGGTTGGCCGTGAGAGAAGGAGGTGGAGGAGAGGAATGAATTAGAGCAAAGCAAGAAAATGGCGCTCACACCGGAGACTAGCCTTGTTTTACAACATAAGTAGCAATGTTTTATCCTTATCAATAGACACTTTAAATAACCTGGACCTGAAAACGGCCAAGACCAAGAAGATGATCATGGACTTGAAAAGATCAGAGCGATCTGAGCACCCCACCCTCTACATTGATGGAAAAGAGGTACAGAGGGTGAGAGCTTCAAGTTTCTTGGGGTCCACATCTCTGCTGACCTCTGGTCCACAAACATCTCTCACCAGGTGAGGAAGACACAACAAAGGCTGTACTTCCTCAGGAAGTTGCATCAGGCCCACTTCCCCCAAACCCTGCTGACTAACTTCAACCGCTCCACCATCAAGAGTCTCCTGACCTACTGCAGCACTGTGTGGTACAGCTGCTGCACAGCAGAGGACAGGAAGAACCTGCAACGGGTGGTGAGAACGGCAGAGCGGGTGACTGGGACCACACTACCACCCCTCAGAGACATTTACACTGGCAGACTCCTGCAGAAAGCCAGTAACATCATTAAAGACCCCTCACACCCCTGACACTCACTTTTCTCCCCCTTGCCCTCTGGAAGACGCTACAGGACTCTCAGGTCAAAGACCAACAGACGCAAAAAAAGCTTTTATCCTTAGGCAGTAAACTATGCCCCCATCATGCAAGGTACCGTCCCCATTCACTTCTCCCCTGGATGCTGTGTTCCTGGCTGCCTGCTGCTTCACTTGGTGAATGGGTTAAATGCAGCCAGAATTTTGTGCTGTTTGCTGTGGTTTGTGCACATATGACAAATTACACTTTACACTTACATCAAAGACAGTGACCAGGTAGGCCTAGGTGGGGATTCCTGACTTTACCTCTTCTACACCAAGATGGGCTTTAAAGGGTTTTCTGGAACTGCTTCTGTTTTGCTGTTTGGCTGAAGTGGCTCTGTTTTCAGCGCCTTGGTCTGGGTCAGTTTCTGCAATGAGCGAGTAACCTCACTGTGTGAAGTGTACATCTAATTAAGCACATGCTGCAGAAACCTCAAATGAACTTGACTGTGGTTTCTGACACCTTGCTCTCTGTAAACATGAATATGAGATACTGGATACAGTGTCAGAATCACATAAGCAAATATACTTGACATTACATAAGGGCCCATATGCTACGTTTCTCTTCACTCCCTTAGGTCAACTTGGTTTTTTTCACTAAAACACACACACACACACACACACACACACACACACACACACATATATATATATATATATATGCCTGTAGCATCGCTGATTTCTGAATCAAATAACTTTCCAGTAGTTACTAGTTTTTTTATCAAGTAGCAACGTAGTGTCCACAAAAGCTACAATTTCCAGGACATGTCTGAGAAAAGCAGAGGTTTCCTCTGCAGTATGATTTTGAAACGCAACAATCGAGATAAAGCATGTTCATGCGCGACCGTCTTCTCTGCTTCTACGGCCTGTCTATCGAAACACGCACACAGCACAAGAGGATGGAGAAGGGAGAGACAGGAGAACAAGAGGAACCGTCTTTTATTTATGTCTCGATGCTTTACATAATGCAGTGTCTACACTGTGTTAAATCATGGGCTGTTCTTTGATAAATGTTTCAACCAGTGTATCTGACTGTCATTTTGCACTGATCTGGCATTAGGTTGGTACAACATGAAGTTGCTTCTGATGTAGTAAACTACTTTTTTTGTGTAACTTAGCTTGCTATATTTCTATGGGTGGTAGCTTTTGTGTAGTGAAGCTTATTTTATTGTTGAGTAACTGATAGCTTAACTACACTTTACAAGTAGCCTGCCCAACACTAAATATATATACACACACACACACACACACACGCACACACACACACGCACACAGTACTGTGCAAAAGTATGAAAATTGTTTGAATCTGTTTATATCAGCAGTGGGTTTCTTTCTGCCAGCAAAAACACAAGTGAACGTCAGAATAAACTCAAACAAACAAGAAAGCAGTAAAAAAGTATCAAGATTTCCTTTTTTCTAAAAAGGAGTTGATACGTTGTGAGCAGGTTAGAAGAACACAGGTTTGGTTGCAGATTTCTGCTCACTGCCTCCAGTCACTGTGTGGATTTATAAAATTCCATAAGCAGCACCATCTAATTTAATCTAATGAAGTGAAAAACCAAGTATTTGATTGTAGCTAAAATGAATATTGGACTTCTATGAGGAAAGAAGTCCAGAAATCGTTAAGAGTTACCACACATTGCCACACATAAAACCACTCTTTACTGTGATAATGTTAATTGTATTTATTGTAATATTAATGTTTTAACACTACCTTAACACTACTGTCCAGTAGTAAATAGGTTTTAAGTATAATTTTCCCAGGTGCCTAAGACTTTTGCACAGTACTGTATATATACATGTGTGTATATATATCTATATATCTACATCTATATATCTATATCTATATCTATCTATCTATCTATCTATCTATCTATCTATCTATCTATCTATCTATCTATATATATATATATACACACACACACACGTACATACACCCCTTATAACTTCATTATGGGTTTCTTAAAGAGAATTAAAAAAAGGAGAACCTCTAATGGTGGAATATATAGACTCGCAGCACCCGGCACCTTCTCACCTTTCCCCTTCCAGTGGGCCTGGGAGGCGAATCCAATATGGCCGCCATACTTGCGGTTGAATTCAGCCATGAGGGCCTTGTATGGGTTGCGGATCATGAGTATGCTGGAGTCGAAGGCTTCGATCTCCTTCTTGCCGCTCTCATGGGTCTTTATGCAGATGGTCCTTCCGCTGCGCCAGTGGTCGCGCTCCCCTTTAAACCCTGCAGGAACACGCACAGGAGGAATGTAACCTCGCGCTTATGATTTGATTGGCTGACCAGGATGGCCAAATACTCAATTAAGAGCAATTTATCAGTTGCAGAGTTCAATAACAACACAGTGGTATAATGTTATTATATACACTACTCAAAAAATGAAAAGAACACTTTTAAATCAGAGTTTAGCAATGAGACAATTAAACTACTGGGATATTGATCTGGTCAGTGAAGTAGTGGGGGGGGGGCAGGGTTCAGCTGCTTTTGTGGGTGGTGGTAGCTCAGTGGGTATGATACTTGCCTCTAGACCAAGAGGTCATGGGTTCAAATCCTACCCTCAGCATACCACCACTAGGTTCCTGAGCAAGACCCTTAACCCCAAGTTGCTCCAGGGAGACTGCCCCCTGTAGGTAGCGAATGGAAGTCGCTTTGGATAAAAGCGTCTGCTAAATGCCGTAAACGTAAATGTAGATGGTCTTAGTGAAATTAACAACAGGTGCACTAGAGGGGGACCACTGAAATTTTTCCCTTCCTGCACCCGACATTGCATATCAGTATGTGCCTTTGGCAGAAGGTTTGCTGTGTCTCCCAGCACAGTCTCAAGGGCATGGAGAAGATTCTTGGAGACAGGCAGTTACTATAGGAGAGCTGGACAGGGCCATAGAAGTCATTAACCCATCAGCAGGACCGGTATCAGCTCCTTTTGCAAGGAGGACCAGGATGAGCACTGCCAGAGCCCTGCAGAATGACCTCCAGCAGGCCACTGGTGTGAATGTTTCTGACCAAACAATCAGAAACAGACTTCATGGGGTGGCCTAAAGGCCTGACGTCCTCTAGTGGGCCCAGTGCTCACTGTCCGGCACCATGGAGCTCAATTGGCATTTGTAACAGAAAACCAGAATTGGCAGGTTCCCTGTGCTATTCACAGCAGGTTCACCCTGAGCACTGAGATGTGAAAGGGTCTGGAGATGCCATGGAAAATGTTATGCCGCCTGTAACATCGTTCAGCATGACCGGTTTGGTAGTGGGTCAGTGATGGTCTGGGGAGGCATTTCCATGGAGGGATGGACAGACCTCTACAGGCTAGGCACCCTAACTGCCCTTAGGTATCAGGATGGAATCCTTGGACCCACTATCAGACCCTACGCTGGCGAAGTGGGTCCCAGCTTTCTGCTGGTACACGGCAATGCCCAGCATCATGTGACGAGAGTATGCAGGCAGTTCCTAGAGGATGAAGGAAATTCTACCATTGACTGGCCTCTGTCCTTGCCTGACCTAAATCCAACAGAATACCTCTGGGACATGATGTTTCGGTCCACCTTACGCCGCCTGATTGCACCTCAGACTGTTCAGGAGCTCAGCGATGCCCTGGTCTAGATCTGGGAGGAGATCCCCCAGGACACCATCCGTCATCTCATTAGGAGCATGCCCTCACATTGTCAGGCATGCATACAAGCACGTGGGGGCCAAAGAAACTGCTGAGTAGCATTCTGAGTTGCTGCAATGAAATTTCAGCAAAATGGACTAGCCTTCAGCATAATTTTTTTTTATTTTCATCTTTGAATTCAGCCCTCTGAAATTTTTTTTCATACAACATGGTATCCTTTTGCTCCTAACACATTATCCAGTCCATTTCTGTATTTTCCCCATTGAGATTTGATGTGTTTTCAAAGCGTTCCTTTAACTTTTTTGAGCAATGATATATAAATATATATCCTTTTGTCATTGCAGTAGTGCATATGCCAATGTTCAGAAATGCTGTCCACACTCACCCTTGTTGTATAGTGACCCATCAAAATAGTAGCTCCCTGTGTAGTATCCAGTTGCCAGCTCAATGAGGTGGCGGGCCCAAGTGTTTCCAGCGCCGGGGAAACTCGCTAGAGCCGTCAGCTGTTTGGAACGTGTGGGCAGGAAGCGGCGATCCATGCACCGATTGTCTGGGGAAAGAGAGAGGTGTAAATGTGAGAGGTGCAAGATGTTGACCAGAGGAACAATAAGAGAATGAGAAACATGCCTGTGTGTCCAAAAGTTTGTTGACACCTGCTTGTCCAACATTTCTTCTGAAAGGTTTGCCTCCCTTTGCTGCAGTCACAGCCGCTTATCATACACTAGATGCTGGAACAATGCTATGAGATTTGATTTCAGTGCAACTCCAACTCATCCCAAAGGTACTAGATGTAACTATATCTATCCAGACTGATATATTTGTGTGATGCTCAGTTATTTATCTGTGTTTCTCTCAGTGTAAGCTATGATCAGTTATGTTTAATGGCAGGTATGAGAATGGTGGTGGGTCGGGGGTTGGAGCTGCTATTTACAACTTGATTCTGATAACATGCTAACCATGACAATCCATTGACAACAAGATTTTCCACTGGGGGAGGGAGTGTTGGGCAGTCAAAAGATACAAAAGGGCTTGAGACACAGCCACTAGAAACTATGTACAGCATGGCAACATTTGCAACCCAGATGACAAGGAGCAGAGGGGATGCGAGGGGTATTGATATTCTTAGTTTACACTGTGTTCTTAGAATACTAATAGTTCCTCATGTCAAAATAGGTCACGTAATTTCTGAGGGTGCTGGGCTGGTTACAACTAAAAACTTTAATTGTATTTCCTCATGAGTGTGGTAGTGTTGCAAACATAACATACATACACTAAATGGACAAAAGCATTGGGAAACACCTCTTAATTACTGAATTCCAGTGAAGGGCAATCTTGATGTTTCAGCATACCATGAGACATCACCAAGACATTTTGGACAATGCTATACTTCCAACTTTGTGGACACAGTTTGGGGAAGAACCTTTTCTATTCCAGCATGACTGCGCCCCAGTCCACAAAGAGAGCTCCATAAAGACATGGCTGGATGAGTTCGGTGTGGAAGAACTTGACTGGCCAACACAGAGCCCTGACCTCAACCCCACTGGAACGGAAACAGAGACTGCAAGCCAGGCTTTATCATCCAACATCAGTGCCTGACCTCATATTAAAGTCTGAATTTGAATGCAATGTCACTAAAATCCCTGCTGGTGTAATGGACAGGTGTCCCAATGCTTTTGTCCATATAGTGTATTTGTCCATTTAGTGCACTTCCTAGATAAGTAGAGCCTGTTGTTGAGCAAAGCAGAGACAAATTTGCATGGTAATATCCTTCACTGTAGAGGAAGCCGGTTGTCTACAAACCTTTGGACATACAGGGGACACAAGAGGGGACACGAGCTCATTTCAAAGTTAATTGACTCCAGGCCCAGAAAAAAAGGATAGGCTCTTTATTTTGGAAGTAATGTGGCAATGGCTTTTAAATAATGTTATGATCTTCAGAAAAGGACTCAAGTGCAGCGACTGAGACAGTGAGTGGAATTTTACAGAGAGCTGTAGTACTAGGAAGCGCAACAGACAGGGCTTGAAACCATGCCGCTGTTGTATGGGTGGAGCATTCTACCGCTAAGAAACCAGCCTGATTGGTGTGGCTTCAACAGAAGCCTGCCTTAAGCTGCCGGTTGTCTTTCTTCTCCCAAAAACAGGCAGAAAAGAGAAAAAGGAAAACAGGAAACAACTGGCAGGAGAGACAGGCTGGTGAGTTCAGGAGGAGGTGGAAAGGATGCACAGGTCTGAGGGGGCAAGGGCCACAAGTGGGCAGGCTCAGAGCTGGCCTTGCTGGGGGCTGCGATGCCGGCCTGCAGGAGGGTGGTAAGCCCCTGTAACTGAGCTATAATTTGCAGCAGGGCTTCCTCATGCAAGCCAATTGCAGTGGCCTGGCTGCTCTGATGATCAGATTCTGCTGGGTCCATGATGGCGAAGTCTTTCTGTAACGAATTGATAGGACTGCAGATTGTGATTTTCAGAATAGGACCTAAGTGCAGTGACCCTAACCCTTGAACAGAAAGACAAATATCAGCAAAGAAGTGTGTGCGCCTAACTGATCATGTACTGTGCACGTGTTAAAGTGGGTGCTCAAAGAGAGCCTAAAAGCCAGCAAAGTAACACCTACAAACTAAAGAATGAGTGAGTGTGGAAGCTCTGAGAATTCTTTTAGCACTGTGTAACGAAACACCCAGACATGGGAGGCATGGAAGAGCTTGGAATACTGATACGGTCAATTACCGGCTTAGTCTTTATTGCAAACACATACATCGTGTCCAACATAAAGACTTCACAGTGTGTGTGTCTGCTTATAAAGGGGGGTTCACAGGTGCTGGTGATGCAAGGGTGGGGTGTAGGGGACTGCCTCTTTCACAAGCAGCACCAGTCCTGGGTCCCTGTCTACCGGCCAGTGTAGGTCCAACTCCTGGATGGTCCCTTACAGAATCCCCTAGCTTTATGTCACAGACTCCTAGGAATCGTTAGACCCCAATACGAGAATTGTGGGTGCACAACCATTTAGTGATAAATGCTGACTATTTATCAATAACATAAAAGTGTAAAACATAAAAATAAAACTGATAAGTGGAAGTTACTGGATCCATGATCCTAAACTCCAGTCCTGGTTACACTTTATTTACATAGGCTTTGTTGCCCCGTCTGGTGTAAATGCAAACTGTCCTAGATATACAGACTTATTTCTACTTATTATTAGTTCTATTGATTTATTTAAAGCAGCTTAACAAGGAATGACATCTTATTTTATTCACTTTTAACCGCATTACAATTTTTAAAAGAACTGTGTTCCAAAAAAAAGGTCTGTAAGTTCAATAATAGAACCAGATGACGCACATGTGGTCATATTAATTTGGTCAGCATTTCTGAGGCATCAGAAAGGAAGAGGTGGGGGGAATATCATGTGTTGATGTTGTCATGCTGGATTAGGAAGTGAAAATGCCACAGTCAAAATGACCTCCTAAGCGGTATTCAAGTGGAATAACACAAACTGTACACACCTAAACCCCAACACTGACCAGCTTCAGTTCCAGTAGACATACAGTAACATCTGGGTTATTTTAGTGGTAAAATTGCAGGCAATTTTGAATCAGGGGGCTGGGTGGAGCATTTTTCTAGCATTGTCAGTACATAGCAACACTGAACATTCTGGAGTGACACACATCAACAGTCTTTTGCGAGACCCTCTTAGTAACAGAGCAGCTCACGTTAAAACCAGCATGCGGCCCTGTCCAGAAGTTAGTCAGTGCTCCCATTCTTAGCACTGAAACATTTAACAAGGTGTCTCATTAAATTGTCATCCTGATTATCATTCTTTATTGGGCAAGCCCTATTCTTTGACTAAGAGCCATGAGGGCTGTTAGAATAAAGTGCCTAATCCTGTTAATTGTTTGGACAGCTCCATGCGCCTGGTGTTCAGTAGGAATAAAAATTGCTTATTAAAGATATTTTCTCTCATGCCAGTTTGTGTGAACACCTAAATTTAGATTGGACTGGCTTGCTCTTGATCACTTTATGGGATAGTATAAGAGCTGGTCTACCTCACAAAGATTTTATTTTTGCAAAATTATTTATTGTTCTGTTTCAAGATGGTAGTCCAGTTATGTTAATGACATTGATTTTCGAATGCTACAGTTTGGGTTTTTGAACAAGAAAAGGGATTTTTTTAAGGTTCAAAATATACTCAAGAGAAATCTTATGTTTATTTGGATAGACACTCTCGTATATATATATGTGTATTTTTTTACAAGTATTGTATTAGAATCAACACACCCCTAATCAGCACATTACTTCTTTTAAAAACTGTCAATTTAAAACGAACCATTTTGCTTTGAGGTAATATTACAGCCAAGATGAGGCTAAATAAAATGACACTGGTGTGAATTCTGTGGCTGATACACACAACTTGATAACTGTATCTATTGCTGATGGCAATTACTGTAACCGTCATGATACATAAAACTTTATCAGTGTCAGTCTCAAGAAATGTGTCAAGTAAGAGGAATATGATAACCAAAAGCATGTTTTATTTGTGTTACATCTATAACGATATAAATGTGATACGCCGTAATTAAGCTTCTATGGAGTTGTAGGTGGCTGCAAAAGCGATTGCTAGTCTATTTTGGTAATATGATTTCGAAAGCCACACTCTTTGTTATGGCACTCCACCCTAGCTAACTCACACTTACACCTTAAGGTGTTTCCACACTTGGTCTGGTTGCATTTGCCACAGATCTCCTTGGACTGAAGGCTTCTTTACAGCACATAAACAACCTCAAACATCAAACACAAACAAACCTATCTTCTCAGTGTGGTCTCCGTACTGTTTGTGACATGTTTGGTGGTCTGATTCATACAGTTTAAGAATGTTAGGAGTTGCCGTACAATACCTTGGAAAAGCCTTCAACCCTGATAAAATCATCAGATTTGTATGAATTACAATAGAACACAAATACTGAGTGCAGAAATATTTGATTTTATAATGTCCCTCAACATTAATGAATTTAATTGACTGATACGCAGCTTAAATGTGGGATAAGGTTTTATGGTCAAATTGAAACTTTTTAGCAAACGCTAGGTGTGGCACAAACCAAACACTGCCCTCGTCAACACACACCATTCCAGCAGTAAAGTATTTTGGTGGTCGCAACCTGTAATGAAGATGCCTCAGTAGGGACACGGTATCTGGTTACAAAATACAGGAAGATACAGCAAGACACCTAAAAAAACGAAAGCTTACTAACTAAGAGCAAAACAAGAGCGGTTGAACAAAACCTGAACAGCCTGAAGTAAACTTGTTGGGAAGAATGGATCTTACCACTGATACATTTTCTTTAAGAGCATAATAGTTTGCAATAAAAATGCTGGTCTGTATATGTGTCATAATCCATATAAGTTAAATGACTTTTAAGAGGCTTAATGCCTTTTTCAAGAATTTTTGCAAGGTTTCTAGAGAATGGCAGTAAAAGTGAAACTGTGTCCACAGCACTGGTAGAAATTTGGATGAGGACTGTCAAGGACTGTCAATGAATCAGTTAATTTCAGTGAATCTGTTCAAATGTACATTCTTAATGAATCACTTTAATAAATGCTTGACATAAAACTGTGCAAGGCAGGTTCTCCACAAGGGGAAGATGTTAGCACTCACATTGTTTTGTGGGTGTCTTTGAAAGTCAGGAAATCTACACCAGCAACATTTGTAGTTATAAATACGAAATTGCTTGTTTACGTTAACTCAATTAATTGTCAAAATAATCGCTAAAATACTCAAAAGTGACAGCCATTATCTGAATATCATGGAACATGATCTGTTTCATGAACAGGTACCAGGGCCAAATTATGATAGTGTTATGATATGCCCAATTCATGCATCAGCCGTCACTAGCAGAGCGTTTAATGGCCCTGAACATGTATTGAGAGGTCTTCTGACCATTACCTTGCACTTGTGTCTGGTAGACCACAAAGTATTTGTCATTCCCACAGCTCTCAAAGTCCTCTCCGGCACAGTGATGAAGGCACAGCTCCTCTTCCTCTGGCTCGTGCAGGCTGAAGAAAGTGGTAGGAAAGCCGCAGTGGCATTTATCTCCAGCTAAGACCGCCAGAGAGAATTCCTGCAGGGAGTGGGACGCAGTGTAACGAATAAATTCAAATTTGGGCTACAAACATTTTTTGACTGATCGACCACACCTGGGGTCACTGGAAAATCATGTTTTAGGTGAGCCTATTTTTTCAGCCACTTGCCAAGTGCAAGCAATAACACATGGTAAATGTTTAACAACTTTTTAGTCATAAGTAATTTAGTCATTTTTAGTCATAATTAATTGTACTAATTACATTAGATGTAATTATATATATATATAGGTGATTGTATTTTTATATGTTTGAAATGCATATATCAAAATATGATCTACAGTTTATATATATATTATATTATATAGTAACAGCTAAAAGTGGACAGTACAAAGTTCAGAGCAGCAAATTTAAGAAAAACTATAGAACAGAATAAATTAAAAAAGGAAAAAAGTACTATGTCACAAAATTATATAAAGTAAAAATTCTCAATTTACAGTCTAAAGATGTACAGTATAACATCTAGGAATAAAGTGTGTATAGCTGTATTGTACAAAATATACATATATGTATGTAAACTGTAGGCAGACTAAACTGTACAGTTTAGTATAAAATACACAGTATAGTATCACAGTACAGTACAAAATAAATGTTCAGATGTACAGTCTAAAAATGTACAGTATATAATCCAGGAATACAAATATGCACCAC
>JBBIGA010006021.1:0-15551 GCA_037576975.1 Alestes dentex | reverse complement strand
TATAGATAGATACACGTGTGTGCTTGTGAGAAATTCAGCAAATGTATGTATGCATGTAATTTCACCAGGAGCACTAACATATGGACTGTATCTGTTGTAACTGTTATCTACTTCTTTGCACTACAGAACATGCTGTACCTACATGGCATGCAGACAGAATTCCAGGAGCTTTAGCAGCTTCAGTATTTTTATAGTATAATAGTGACATACCAGCTCAGCACTGAAAATTCCTCGCATTAATAGTTTCCCGAGCAAAACCATTCAAATATCTATCCAATAATGTTCATTCAGGCACTTACAGCATATATTTAAATAAGCTATTTTATTGTAGTGCAGGATAATGCATTGATCAGCCACAACATTAAAGCCACTGACAGGTGAAGTGAATACCATGACACCTGTCAAGGGGTGGGATGTATTAAGCAGTAAATGAACAGTCAGTTATTGAAAGTGATGTGTTAAAAGCAGGAAAAAGGACAAGCAGAAGGTCCTGAGTGTTTTTGACAAGGGCCTTAGGGACAGAGCATCTCCAAAACAGCACGACTTGCGGGGTGTTCCCAGTATCCAGTTGTTTGTGCTGATCAAAAGTGGTAAAATGAAGGACAAGCAGAGAACTGGCCACGGGGTCATGGGCACTCCAAGCTTTTTAAAGGCTAGCTCATCTGGTCCAGTCCCACAGAAGAGCTACTGTAGCACAGACTTCTGAAAAAGTTCATTCTTGCTATGACGGAAAGGCATCAGAATGCACAGTTCAACACAGGTTGCTGTGTATTTGGCTGTGTAGCCGCAGACAAGTCAGAGTGCCCATGCTGACCCCTGTCCACCTACAAGAGGGAACTGGAAGATGGAGCAATGGAGTAAGGGGGCCTGGTCTCATGAATCACATTTCACTGTATGTGGAAGGCTGGGTGCGTGTACATTGCTTACCTGGGCACCAGGATGTACTATGGGAGGAGGGCAAGCCAGTGGAGGCAGTGTGATGCCTAGGCAATGTTCTCCTGGGAATCCTTTGGTCCTAGCATTCATGTAGACGTTACTTTGATGTGTAGCTCCTACCTAAACATTGCTGCAGACGAAATACACCTATTCCTAACAATGATATTCTCTAATACCAGTGTCTTCGTTCAGCAGGATAATGTGCCCTATGGCATCAATTGTTCAAGAAAGGCTTTAGGAACATGACAAAGAGTTCAAAGTTTGACTTGGCCGGCAAATTCCTCAGATCTCAATCCAAGCATATACAGGATCCAAGCATTGTCTGATCCATGGAGGCCCCTCCACACAAATGACAGAACTTAAAGGATCTTCTGTTAACATCTTGATGACAGATATTACAGCACACCTTCAGAGGTCTTGCCTCGATGGGTCAGATCTGTTTTGATGGAATGCCGGGGACTTACACAATTATAGGTAAGGTATTATAGGTATGGTTTTAATGTTATGGCTGATGGGTGGATGCCATTTTTGGAAGACCTTCTCTTAGCTTTGATGGTGATAACTATTATCTGATTCCCTGACTCTGTGATATATTTGGGAAGTATTCAGATAATGAATTATTAGATGACCCAGCAGTATTCACCTGAGTCATACACAGGAAGCAGAGGCATCTGAAAAATGTCTCTCCTCTTAGGCAGTAAATATACTATGGGAATTAGTGCCCAACAGTGTCTGTGATCCTACCAGGATCTGCCAAATAGAAAGCATCCTCTTCTCATCCATCTCGATTAGCTTGAGAGCTCACCGAAGCCGTCAGCTCTCCCAGTCATGGCAATGACTTCTCCTTAAAGACAGAGTGAGATATTTCTCTCGGCTTCACAGGTGTATTGACTGAAATCTTGCCTGGTTGTGAGGAATATGCTCAGATAAGCTTTGAAAACTGATGCACTGCCTTAAGATAAAGACATCAGGGAGAAAATAGAAGGCAGACTGCACGCTAGCATTTAGCATTTATTTTCTGTGACTAGCCATAGCCCTTCACACAACCCTGGATCAAAATCCTAAGCCCCTTCCACACATGCACTGAAATCTGGTACTTTTCTAGACACTGCCCAGAGGAGCTGTATATCTGAATGCAAATTTTAGAATTATATGGACTAAATGTTGAATGGACTTTACCCTTCCAGCACTCTAGTACAAAGTCAGTGCAATGAAGGATTGGGTCCATGTGTGAATAAAACAGGAAATTTTCTAGAGAATTGACAGTGAGCAAGCCACACTTTTATGTGGCTGCTGCCAAACCAGAAAAAAAAAAACAAACACCCGAGGGTGAAGAAGAAGGATCATTCACCCAAAGACCCCAAAAAAGTGTCTGTCAAGATTTGGGAGCTTCTGTTAGTGTAGGAAATTCAGAAGCAGCAAAAGACTGTTTTTGACCAAATTATGAATCCACCATGTTACCATGATATGTCCAGCCTCCTGCACTGTCCATCCAGGAGCCCCTGCCTAACCCACAGAGAATATATTGCTGTGCTACTGTTCTGTCTCTCAGTTCGACCAGTGTCTGGACCTGATTTTCCAGTCCTTGTCTGCAGTTAATCTGTGAAAACAGCTTTAGGGAAGTCCATTTTGCAAGGTTTGTAAACTAACCATTCAATTTGTGTACTACACCAACTGCAATCTAATTGGGAATCAATTGTGTCATTGATGAGTTGGTAGGAGTGACAGAGCAGAAGCTACTTCATTATCAAGATGTTTCTGTTTCCACATTCAATCTCTAATGACTGGAGACATGGGAACGAAAAAAGAAATCTGAAACATCTAAGGTTATGACCTTTGTGTCCTCAACTATTTATGACCATGAACGATATCGTTTTAAAACAAAATGTGGTACTTTTTCTAATCAATACAATTTTTTTTCTAATCTAGATTTGTAGTCTTGTGTCATTTGGTCATGAGAAGAAAGATTCTTGTCTGTTAAGTTTCTTGAAATAGTCAGACAGCTGTCATATACAAAACATGTTTTTTGTTTTTTTTTCTTGTTAGTATGTAGCATCATACTATTCCAAGCTAACGTGTGCTAGATTCATTTCCAACTCATTCTGGAATGTCATGATAACTAGAACTTGGTGGCTGTCAGGTTACGTTGTAATGGGATTCAGTGCCTGATTAGAATTCGGAAAGCAACAGTTTGTTTACTTGGAACAATTCAGTGATCTGCGGTGAGCTGTAATATAAAGAAATGCTAAAGTAAGTCTGACTTTGAACCAGCTCCAGAATATTAAACATGGTTGGAATTTTCGCAGGCCTTTGGAAAACTTTCGGCAAGTGGCACACTGTTTCGGAAGAATCATTTTGAATAGGGATCAGAAACAGTCAAATTCAGAGGGAATAGAATAAGCTCTGCTTACTCCTGACATGTCCTAGCCCTGAATTTTTGTGATGTGAATTTAAGTGTTCCTCTTAAACTGTCCCAGAGTTTAAGAGTGGATTTGCGGGATATAAAGTGATACATGGCCAAAAGTATGTGGACATCTACATGTACTCCTATGTTAATCTCATGGGGATTAACATAGAGGTGGTGCCCCCTTTGCTACTGTAATGCCCTCTGGTCTTCTGCTCTTCTGGGAAGGCTTTACATCGGAGACATGGTTGTGGGAGGATCTCCTGCTATTTAGCCACAAGAGCATGAATGTGGTTGTGCTTTGATGTCGGGAAGTAATGCCCAGATTACAGTCAGAGGGGGATCTGAGGTCTGTGGAGACCAGTGGAGTATATTGTTATTGACAACCCATTTCTTTATGGACCTGATCTTGTGCATTAAGGATGGAAAAAGGGAAAGGCTTGCTGTGGTCACCATGAAAATCAGATCCATATAGTTCCTGACAGTGAGTTATTGTACCATTGTTGCTTCTATCTTAGATGAAGGTACTAAGTGTAGCGCACTGTTTAGAGGTTGAGCTGCTGTTACAGCTATGTCTCCTTTTCACAATGACTGTCCTCACAGTTGACTAAGAGGGCTGTAGCAGAGAAGACATTTGATTAAATGACTTGTTTAACAGGCAGCAACCTATGATAATAAATTAAAAGTCACTGAACCCTTCTACTACCAGTGTTTGTCTACTGAGCAAGCATTGCTATGTGCTTAATTCTATGCATCTATTAGAAACCGGTTTGACTCAAATTAGACGCGACAGCCACCTAATCTGTCTTGGTGGAATCTGTGCTCTAGGACAGCTGGTGGCCTGGTGGTTAGGGATCTGCCCCTGTGATTGGAATGCCATGAGTTTAAATCCCAGGATTGCCAGTGGCACCTACAGCAAGGTACCATGCCGACACACTGTTTCCCAAAATGGGGCCATTTTGATTTGAATTATCAATACTGAGGTTTGAATGCAATTCAGTCGTGTACTTGGACATGTCATTAAAACCATCAAATTAAATCCACACTTGGTGATAGGTGCAAGTATATAATAAGTACTCCTATAGTCTTTACCTTTCAGCCACATCAAAAACAGTAGAGTTGAAAAGAAAAGGCTGAAATGCTATTAGAAAGTTGTTTCATCAACTTCATGAGAGGTCAAGAGTGAATGAACAGTCAGAGACAGTAGGAAGGCTTTTTGTTAAAGCATTCTTGGAAAATTTC
Source organism: Alestes dentex (assembly GCA_037576975.1). Lineage (NCBI taxonomy): Eukaryota > Metazoa > Chordata > Actinopteri > Characiformes > Alestidae > Alestes > Alestes dentex. The sequence goes on along the minus strand of JBBIGA010006021.1, from coordinate 10,969 downwards.
TTGTAAAGTGCAGAATACTCCCACTGTCTACACAGTAACAGTCTAAAACGTTTGAACCATATCCTAAGTGATACACGTGCAAGCTTCATAGTCTTACGCAATAAGACAAACCCGTCTTTCACTGAACGTCCTGAAATTCAATTAACTTAGAGTCACTTTTACATTCTTAATTATGTAGAATCTCATATTGTACTTGTCACTTTTGACTGATCACGATCGTCGACGTTAATTGACGGCCTATTGTAAAGTTGTACACGCATTAACCAAAAGGTCACATTCATTGTATGAATTAGAATCATTATTTCTATGGCAAGACTTGCAATGCGTCTTCCGTGACAGGCTCACCCAAGCTCTATTAGCAGGAAATGTACCTTCATAGCGAATGCCCTCAACTGTCTCTTTGAACAATATGGCAAGCAATGCTTCATAGATTATGGCGGGACTCTTTCCACTCAGTCACTTTATCTACAAATCTTTTTACTATGACATTAATGTTTTCCCATTAGAACCCAGTTAGCGTGTCATTTAATCCTCAGTATCTCATAGGCCCATTTATATGTATATTTTCCCCCACTGACTTATAATGAAATAAGGGGATGAGGGATGGAACTGTAGATTTATATTTTAGCGATGTGAACGAAATTACACATACGATCGGGTCGGATATTCAGGTGTTTTTGTTGGCATGGATCTGACCTTCATAAGCATGGCGACTTATGCAGATCAGTTATAATGGCGCATTACCCCACATAAATACAAAGGAAGCATGGTGAAATGTTAATGACTGTGTGTATTATTCAGTGCAACTTAAAACATAAGTCTGCTAAGCAACTCCTGAGCATTACCTTGTCAAGAGCTTAGGAAAACATCAAATATTAACATCATGAAAAGAGCACGATTAATATTGCAGGTGTCACACCACCGAGAAGAAACCTGGCATGCATAGGAGATTTTTCGGTCTGTCAGACGCAGGTGCACTCTCAGTGACATTACATGTTCTACTCTTTAAATCTTTACTCCAGTGCCAAAACTTGCAAAACAAAAGTGTGACCAAAAAAAAAAAAACACTCTGGCGGAAACTCCCTCCCACATAGCTGGATTTGCATTAAAGATAATTCTTCAGTACTGCTATATCATTATATCTAATTAAAAACTATTTGCTGGGCAAAAGAGACTGATCTGATGTTTTCTGAGATGTGTAAACTCATGTATCTGTTCTTATCTGTTCCAGATAATTATCTGACATATAAGCATTTCACAGATATCAACACTGTCATCATACAGTGTCAGCAGTGCATCAGCAATTGGCTGACATTAATGCATTAATAAAATGAATGCTAGTCTGTCTGTTCACGTTAATTATGTTTATACGCATGCAAGAGCCTTGAGTATAGTCTAAGATATTAATCCTACGAACTGGGCCAAAGCAAAGTGTTTCTACCCATGCTGACTTAACCGCAAAGTCACATGACCCCTCTATAAAGTTGCTTTTCTGAAACTGCTGGTCTATTGTAAAAACTGGATAAATCACATGTGAGCGTTAGACAAATTTTACTTTGTATCTTTCATGCCCCCGTCTTTGTTGTCACTAATTAAAGAAAGAAGCAAATAACGTTCATTCATGATTTCAGTTTGGTAATCATATGCAAGTGATAAAGAGAGATGGCAGAATGATTGTTTTAGCACACAAACTCATACATTCGTCCGAAGCAGACCACAAGTAAAAAGCCCTTGCCAAAAAAAAAAACGCTAAGCTTTATGGAGCTGACAAAATGTCATTTCCACTGAACACTCCAGCTGCAGTAGTGGTACAATTACTGTGTCTTTCTTCTATGCTTCTACACAAAAACATACTGTGATGACCACAGGTTTTAAAGCATGTTGGTTTTGGTGTCACAAAGCTGTCTTCTTATATGTGGTACTCCAGAAAGTGCCCCCTAAAACTTTGTGTAAGAAATATTGCTGTTTTCTAAGAGCTAACATCCGAATCCATAAGAAATCGTGAAGGTCTGAAATAGGTTTCAGTCATACAGAGCTTATGTTGAATAAAGTCGGGTGGACTGGACATTTCCGTGGTCATATTATAGATAGATATTAAAGAATACTCACACTAGGCCTGGTTATCTTGTACCATGACCTGAGCACACTTGTGCCCCCTCCTCACCCCCTCTGCTGGCCAGTATTCACATTAAGACCTGAGTACGCTTATTTCATCATATTATTCGCTGCTTTTTTTGGTGAGCAGCCAGATTTATGAAGAGCGTCCCTCCACTTACTCAACCTGCATTTTTTCTGCTTGTCACAACATTGTTCAGTGGTTCTTTGGCATCCATGGGCATGAAGATAGTCGCCAATTTCACCAAATATCTCGATATTCTTGTCATCCCATTGTTTCACATGTTTCACATTTGAGTGTTGTGCTTGGGCTTGGTTAGTGATAGATGAGAACCGTGCCTGAGTCCAACTAAGCCATGTCCAAGCCCCCCTCCACAAGCAGGCCTGGCCACAGTTCAGCATACTATGCCCGGGAACAGTATGAAGCTAATATACTAGTCAAATGTTGGGAGGTCAAATGCGCTCCGGCTTGGACTAGACCGATACACCCTTGCAATGATTTCAAACCATTAGTGAGCATATAACTGTGGTTAGTAATGACAAATTTGGGTCACAAATGCAACTGCGATTTCCACAAATGAAGTTCAGGGTTCAAGGTTACTTCGTTGTCATCAGGAGCTGTGAACACGTACATAGTGTAGTAAGACAATGTTTCTCCATGGGCCACAGTGCAACATATAGTAACCTTCAACAGAGTGCAAGTTACAACAGAACCAACACGGACAACACAACAAATCGACAACACAACTATGTAATGGTAATGAAATGTAACAGCAAAGTGTGGACACTATGTAAACCTTCCAGAATGGCTTGTATTGCATCATAAGTATGATTATTGCACAGCTGGTGCAAGGGATGCCAGAAACAATTTAATAAATAGACAATATAGCAGTGTAACAGAAGTATAAATAGAATGTAAATCCCAGACCATACAATAAACAATACAGCAATTTACCCATAATTGTAAAATAATGTTGGAATAAATGCTTAACTGAAAGCAAAAGACCGTTTGGAAAATAACTACAAATTCTGATCATTCCTAACAGTTCTGTAACAGAAATGTTCATCTGAAGCATCAGTTGCAAGTTAATGACCTTACTTGTTTGTTCGATGTAAGCATTAAACCAGTTTCACAGGTCATTTTTATCTGATGAAAAAATGATTTTCTTGCTAGATACTTTAAAAGAATAAAATTCTTTCATGGTGAGTGTCAACATCATATCGTGGCCCTTAAAACCATGATATTCTTAATGACTGCTCTAAAGTTCTGCCTTATTTTCTTAGCCTTCTAAACAGTGCTTGGCAAACACTGATGTCTTTGCCTGCCTCAGTTCATTAGCATTGTTTGCTATGGAAATCAATTTATCAAAGGTCAGATACAAATGGCTCATGAATAGTGCCTGGTGTGGAACATGCCTTAGTTTAGGTTTTTATGTTTGCCGGTGTTGCTGGGCTAAGATGTTCTATATGAACTCATCTGCATTGTTTACACTGGGGGAAAAGTTGTCCTTGTAGGACTGGCATAGCACGGATAACAGCAAAAGAACTATACTTTAACATGTTTTTAATGATACAAGTATAATTAATAAAGCCTATTATGTGGGGCTGTGTCTGTACGTATTAAAAAGGTTAATACATGCAATAGCTGATTTAATTGTTTTAAACCTCTTTGGCTGGTCTTCTGCCTCCTGATAAAAGTGCACTCTTTAAAAGTAAAATTTTAAAGCTCTGGGCTTTCCATAGCTTGGCTTTTCAGCGAGGCTCTTTAAAAAGTAAGGTTTGTACATTTTTTAAGAAATACCAAAAAAAAAGTCAAAGCTCAAAAAATAAAAAGGGTCTTTGCAATACATCACACATTTTATTTCTCTCCTGAGCCCAGAATAGAGCAATAAGGCTTTTAATATGAACATAGCCTATGGTAGCTAATGTAAAGTGTAAATGTAAAGGCCTGAGAATATTATGCCACACACGAGCGATAACGTTATGTCATAATGTCATTAGTACTCTAAACACATACGTGAACTGCCGATAGTTGCTGCGCGCTCATGTCACACCCAGGACAAGCCATCCACTTGTGACGCAAGAGCTTATTGTGCTCATGAGGGTCAGTGGGTTTGATTTGAAATGCGTAAGCAAATCTGCAAGAGAAGCTCTCTGAATCACACTCTGAGACGCAGGTGCACCCGGGCTATACTTAGCAGCTCGCAATTGTCTGCGGTTCTGGAGTCCCATCAGGTTTAAGCCGAATGGTCTGTGTGTGATCGTTTACTTCTGATAGAAACCACGACATACGCCCTGGCGCTTTATTTTTACCGCTTGTCCCTCACAGTGCGGGGTTCAGGATGAAAGGCTGGTAAACACAGAGCAAGTCATGGAGGAGGGCTGTGAGCAGGAGTCATGTGGGAAATGTTGTAGCTGTGATGAATCTGAATCCCTTGTTCCAGATCGGTGTGTGTGTGTGTGTGTGTGTGTGTGTGTGTGTGCTTGCGCGTGTGTGTGTGTGTGTGCTGGCGTGTGTGTGTGTGTGTGTGTGCGCGCCATTCTGTTCAGCTCTGTTTATTTATAGTGTCTCTGTGGCTCACAGCAGAAATCCCATGCGTTCCTCCACACAAGGCCCGTCCATGCAAAATACGCACAAAGCCCACCGCATCCCCAGAGAATCGCACTTCTCCATTTTTACCCTTTTTCTTGAGTTCTAACTATACCTCTTATTGCTGCACGCACTAGGTTATCTAGGTTTCCTTCTCCTTTTCTCCTTTTCTTGTGCTGTGGAACTCTCCCTCCTCTGCTGTTTCTGCTATGTCATCATCAGCACTACCTCCCTCCGTCTCTCTCTCTCTCTCTCTCTCTCTCTCTCACTCTCTCTCTCTCTCTCTCCCTCTCTCTCCTTCTCTCCTTGTTTCCCTCCTCCAGAGTTCACGCATGGGTTCCCACGTCATACCCTTCAGTACAAAATCTGTTCTCTTTTGGCATATTGGTCGAATCACGATGGCACCGTTCACAGACAGCAAACACACAAACTCAGAGGCACATGGCCGGGTCCCTAACCAAGGTCTGTCTAATTGCACCCGGTCTGGTCTTGTTCATTCATCATTATGAAGTGACCTAAAAGTTATTGTCCGCTACCATGAGAAAAATTGGGATAGCCTGCGGCTCGGTTGCATTCGCGGCAGTGTTCGGTAGTGTTTGTCCCAGAGTTCCAGTCTGTTCCACCCCCTCGCTTTCAGATCTTCTTATTTTGCAGAACTTAATCTAAAGCTGGTAATAATGGGACTTGCAGGCCCATATCCACCCCCACACAAACATCTACACAGTCCCTGCTGGTCGCAGCTAGCAAGACAAGCCTAATTAGCATACAGCAACACAGCAAAAATGTATCTACCGAAATACTTATAACCCATCATGTTTATATTCATGGTGTAACCACTTTGAAATAATGCATTTTTTTGTATTTTCATTCGATTTGTATTAATCGAATGAAACAAGGCTAATTAAATGGCTATTGAGGGTTAACTTGGTTGAAGGTTCATTTGAGGAGTTCACTCGAAGTGGCAAAGAGCATTTTTCTATGGGACTTTGATACCATAGGGGTCAAAATTCAAAGAGGTCAAAAACTTCTTTTTATGCTGGAAGAGGTGGGGACATGTCCCCCAACACTTTTTGGAATGTCCAGTTTTGTCCCTACCATTCTTTGAAACCGTGATCTGTTTAAAGTCTTTTATCTACTATCTCACTGCAGACACCAGATTCTAAAAGAAAACTGTGTGCAGAAATATGATTTCGGCATTCCTCACCATGACATTGACAGCTTGAGGGTTCTGTGAAGTAAAATGACATCAGAATTGACAGAAGCAGTCATAATGACAACTGACGCTTGTTGGAAAAGCTTTTATGCATGTTTATGTAAGTTTATGTCAGTTGTCATCAAAGGCTTACGTACATGTCATGTTACTTTATGAATACTGTCCCTCACATGTTATCACATTATCTTTTATTTCTGACCAGGGGTGGGTGCAGTGGCTGATCACAGATTATTACTAATTACACTATGCAGGAAAACATGAGTTCTTATTCAGTTGGAGGTTCTGCATGCAGGAGACCTTCTTTCAGAAAATCTGGATTGCTCCAGTAATTAATAAAATGTCTCAGGATAAATGACAACTTTATTCCATTGTTGATAATTTGCTTTTACCTGTCTTTCTTGCAGTGGTTCAATGGCTGAAAACATAAATATATTCCTACTATTTCACTTCTATGACTATTTGGAAATCTTATTGGATTTCTAGGGGATCCACAGCAGATGCCTGCGTGGAATGTAGGCTACACCTCAGATGAACGTAAAATACAGGAATCCAAAAAAGGTGTCACTATCACTTAGCGAGTCGAGGCTTATAATCTCTGTTTTAATAGTGGCACATTCCGCACTGTGGCTGTGTGTGAGCTGAGATGAGATGATGAGATGAAGGACTAGGTGACTAATGCTCTTCTAGGCTATGAGTCATGCGAGAAGCCTATAAAAAGCTTTGAAGGCCGCAACCAGCCGCATGCACTCACTTAACTTTGCTTCTCCCAGCTTGGTCTTCCTTTGCACATCCTCTGCTTGGGACGAAGCTGACTGCAGTGATCTTTGACGTCCCTGAATCGCTCTTAGTTCAAGAGTGTTTACCCTCATCTGCTTCCTGTCAAGAGAGGCACAGGATGAGACACATATGTGGTTCCTCCATCCACATTCATCACTTCAGGACCTATTTATAATGTAGATAATATCTCTGCTGTCACTTTTGATTGATGGCTCATTTGGAAAGATTGTCTGATCATTTATCAGTAATTTGCAAGAACCTGTATGGCCACCAGATGTGCGATCAGATACATAATTACGCGAATCGTTCTCATTCAGTAGAAAATGGGCCCCATTTTCATTCAAATCAGTTTTCGCTAAAGAAAAAAAAAACAGCCTTCCTCTCTTAGGCTCCTCAGTAGAGTTTAAAATTCAGCTCGAATGAGCTACTACTGATTAATTCTCATTAATATTAACATATATGGTGAAAAATGCATGTGCGGTAGTCAAATGATCCTCAGAATAATTTCAAGCGTGTTCGTACAAGGTACAGTAGGGACTTAACGCTTGGCTTGCAGATAACTCAAGGGCAGATGAGCAGCCAGCCAAAATGATAATCCTTATTGGTGCCTTCTGCCACTGTAAAGCCAATAATATGGCGTAAATGGACAGTCCCTCAGTATAGCATCTTTTACTAAAAATTAATTTCCTTCACTTTTAATGAACCGTATTTTTGCTCATCCTTTGCTAAAACACTGAATAGCTCTATACAGTTCACAGCATGCAGGTAATGTTGGCACATAAACCCAAAAATAGCGTCTCTAATCTCCTCAGTGCAAGCAGTACTCCCATCGTCCCTCCCATTACTTCAGTTCTTCCTTAAGATGTAACCTGCCTCACCAGATCTTGGCTGTGATCCCTCCCTTAGCTTCGCCTCAGCCTATACGGGCAGCTGAAAGGTTGATTAACTAATCCATGCATGATTAATGCCTGAGCCTTCAGAGTTCTCGATGTTTTGCTACACAGAGCTATCAGCAGCATGCACCCTTTCTTTTGCCGACTCTTGCATTCAATCTACCTGTGGTGGTTTTCATCAGGGTCTGTGTGTGACCGCTAAATCATTCCAAAAGCGTAATCCACATCGATTCATCTCAGCATTGGGGATGTGTTTTAGCGTTTGCCCCGGTCATAGCGAGGGGGATTTGGCAATGCAAGGCTGCAGTAAGGTCAGAGCGTCCCTCCACCGAAGGAAAGGCCAGAAATGTAATTTAAAGTTGACACATGCTTTCTGCACTGGCTCAGGATTGATAAGCCACACTGAAAGCAACATATTGACCAGAGATGGTGCTGAATCAATGCTCAGTATTGTGTCGATACTCATATAAAAAGGGAGTGAATAAGATTCAGTAACAAATCTGGCCTGAAATATCACAGAGCTGCTTATGAAGCAAGATAACATGACACAAAGTAAAGTGGATGATAATGGTTGTAGCCACGCGCTCATCATTAGCTACATGTAGTCCAACAGAAGCTCGGAGTATCTAGCTAAATACTATGAACGTCGTTCCTGTGTTTGAAATAGTTTAACGCTGCACACATTTGCAATTTATATTTGGTTGTTTTTGTAATTATTTTATATGTATATGTATGTATCTGTACAGACTTCAACATCATGTAATGTGCTAAGAGGTATGGAAAAAAAATCCTTATTAAAACGGTTGATTAACTGAAATCTAATCGATGGTCATTCTGAAACGGTCTCTAATTTATGCACAGTACTGTACTTCTTACTTAATGTGTGTTGGAGCAACAATGTTCTCTTGGATGGTCATATTAAGTACACTTTCTGTAACTGCTTAATCCTCACTAGGGTCGCAGGTACCTGGATCCTATCCCGGGGTCAATGGGCATGAGGCAGTGACTCAGCCTGGACGAGGCACCAGCCCACCACAGAAAAAGGCATGTTAATACAGCATGTATCTATAATGATACCTAGCGAGAAATCAAATGCAGGACAAAATACTACAATAGATACAAAGTCAGCCAAGTTAATCTTTACATGCCAGTAGATGCTGGAGGAACACAGATACCTATGTTTCCTGTCTGAATAGCATTACATCTTCCACTGGTGCCATCTGTTCCTGCGACTGTGTTCCCACCACAGGCCTCAGTTCTGCTTGGAGGGACTTCCGCCGTCAGCTAGCTTTTAAATGTAATTAATCTAATTCTTCCTAAATGAGATGACAACGTCCAGTTGGTCAGATCTGAAGTATTGAGATGTAGTGGATTACTGCCAGTGCGACTGAAGGAAGGATGCATTTCACTTGTGCCAACTAGCTGTCTAAAGGAAAATGGCGTTGAATGGGAAGCTCCACCCAGCATCCACATCACTTTGTCACAGTAAGATTGCCAGAAGAGACCAATGCCAGTCCCATGGCCGCATGCTTTACGTGCCATTCATCAATGTTGACTGAATGGTTAGATGTTTTGAAAGTAAGATACAACTGCTGTGTGGCAACCGTCTGGTGAGAAAGGAAATTGCCTCACATGTTTTATGTCAGTGGCTCCCTTAAAGCAGAACATCGCAACATGATAAACAGCATGTGATGCCCCATTGAGGGATAATGAATAGCAGGCAATTACAGCAAGAACACATGACTTTAAGCTATCCAAAACGGGGCCATGTTTAAAACATGAGGCCTTTGCTTTGTATACGAAATGCAGTTTTTTTCCCCATTTATTCATAACAGCTCGGTGTGACAGTATGTCAAGTTGATACATTGACATCATTTCTGTATTCACTCTCATGTTTTCCGATTCAGCTGAAACGAGTTCTGTGTCTGCAACCCTCTTCTGTTATATTTACACCACAAACAAGTTCGTCTTTTCTTAACTTTGACACTGTCATGCCTGTCAATGCTTTGATATGTCAGTCTGTGTTGCAGTGTCAGTGCACTTGTCAGACCCATTTCCCTGGCTGGTTGCTGTAAAGAAACATCTTGCACAATGTCTAGTATAGTATTACAGGCTGAAGTCAACAAAGAACCATGGCGAGAGATAGAGCTAGAGAGAGAGAGAGAGCATGTTTGTGGAAATTCGTAAACTAGATACATAATTTCCAGCTCCATTCTCAGTGCAATGACACAGTGTGACACAGTGACTGGTTCTATTTAACCTTCAGGTGTTCCTCCTTGTGTTCATGCTTATTCCACCATAGTAAGTCAATGCACATTCATGCAAATACTCGCTGAACCAAAAATCGGACGCGGATCACCTTCGTTGAATTCGCTCAGTGTGTTTGGCTCATAGGTCAGTGGTGCAGATTGCAGTGGAAAGCACAGCCTTTGAAACTGCTGGCAACTCAACTAACCTAACGTTCCATGTTATTTGAGGAGGAGGAAGGGCTAAAGGAACTGAGATTACAAACATTCCCTTATCCTTATTCCAGATACAGACTGAGGACCAGTCGTTAGGCAGAGATTTTATACAATAAATAATTTTATTCATTATATATTTGAAGATGTAGCCATTGGAAATAAGAATTATTAGTCATATTTTTTTTTAATTATCAATAAAACATTTTCTGTTCCAATTTAGAGGATAAACAGTCTATACTTGAAATAGTAATAAGATTGTGCTATTATACCCACATTTGCTGCCATGTGACAGAATTTTTGTCATAAATCTCACCTAAACAGTCCAACAGCAAAGAAAATGTTTACCTGTCTAAAACAATGAAGTGTGATAAATATGCAATCATAGCTTAAATCAGAAATCGGTCAAATACATTTTGAAGGTATAGTAACAGAATGCTGGCAGAACTATTAAAGGAACAGTTTAAGAACCCTAGTTTTGCTCTAGACAAATCACATGCCATCTATTCATTTCTGTAACCCTTGACAGACTAAAAAAGAGTTTTATCACTTTTACCAAATGACCATTTTGCCAAAAATGGCACCTGAGCAAGCCAAGTCAACATTTTCCCTCCTTTGAGTGTGGTTTTGTGCAGGCTGCAATGCCCAATTTTGCACTCATTTGACCATTAACCATTGACATTTGGTGATTAAACCAATAACATTTGGAAAGGTGGTCCAGAATAGTTTTAAATTCCATTGTTGAGTTAATTGGTTTTCTTGACTTAAAGGACTTACTACCATTAATAGGAAGTTGTCACAGTCGTAATCTAATCTTTATTACCTTAATAGCCGAAAGAGTGGCAAGGTGTGTGTGTGTGTGTGTGTGTGTGTGTGTGTATGTGTGTGTGTGTGTGTGTGTGTGTGTGTGTGTGTGTGTGTG
>JBBIGA010006010.1:0-15552 GCA_037576975.1 Alestes dentex | reverse complement strand
CACACACACACACACACACACACACACACACACACGCACACACACGCACACACACGCACACACACGCACACACACTCCTATGGTGTTTTTGGAGCGGGCAGTAAATTCTACAAGCAGCCACTTAGCCCCCCCACCCAGATTACAGTTTAATTAGCTCTTAATCATCTATAGAACATAAACGTGTGTGTGTGAATATGTGTGTATCCTGCTGCTCATGGTCATTAGCAGTAGATGAGCTGCAGAGTAGATTGCACCATTAGCGGTGTGTGTGTGTGTGTGTATGAGAGCTTGATACAAAGCTGAAGCACAGCTGGCTACAACTAATGCTAACTATCCGTCATCTCAACACACAAACACACAAACAAAATCTCTTCACTGAGAGTAGAAACAGGACATCAATGATCAGTGCTGCAGATGCATTCAGAATACAGTATATAGTATCCAGAGTACACTTCACAGTGTAAGATTATAGTATAAAGAGTACACTTTAAAGTGTTACGTTGCATAGAGCACACTATGCAGTTTAAGAGTATAATACACAGAGTGCACTGAATAGTGTTACTATATAGTATATAAAGCACATTATACAGTTTAAGAGTATAGTATATAGAATACACTACCCAGAGTAATAGTATAATATATACACAACTGAGTGTTATGGAATAGTGTTCAGTATACAGTGTTATGGTATAGTATATAGACTACAGTGTTAGAGTGTAGAATATAGAGTACACTACACAGAGTAATTGTATAGTATAGTAGGGCATGGTATAGTCTACATAAGTGTAGTACAGCATAGCATAGTATAGTACAGTAGAGCGTGGTCCAGGGTAGCGTGGTGTAGTATAGTGCAGTATAGAGTGGTATAGTATAGTACAATAAAATACAGTGTAGTGTAGTACAGCATATTATAGAACAGTATTGTACAGTGTAGTGTAGACAAGTGCAGGACAGTGTAGTGTGGTCCAGTGTAGGACAGTATAGTGTAAAACACTTACTTTAAAATAGTGCAGCATAGCATACAACACTATAACATATTACAGTGAACTAAGTTAGTTAAAGAGTGTAAACCAACAATGCTTGATATTACATGTTAAAAATTCACTGCAAGATAATACTGGATAAAGCTGGAAAAAAGACCTTTCTTAATGATTTATTAAGGGTACTGTAGGGCATGTTTTTGTTCCATGCACATCCTTTCTGGATGCTGTTTTTGGGTGTCTTGTACGGCCAAACCAATGAAAAAAATAAATAAAAGTGAGCCGTACCAGTCTGTTGATGCGGACAAACTCCTCTGGAGTTTTGGCCCAAGGTGGCAGCTCCACATCTGACACCACCGTCCCATCATCCATCACCCCCAGGTTATAGTTATTAGAGTTAACAAACATCTCCGGAAGGTAGAAGAACTCAGGAATCAGCTCCTGTCCAAACAGAGGAGGGAGACAAAGAAAAATACATGTAAAACGGATTAAGAACATCTCTGCCGTATATCCCAGGAGAGGTTATTTAATTTGGATCAGTGCAGCTGTTTATTAGAAGTATCATCCTGTAAGAAACTGCAGAGTCAGGAAGGAGCACCACCACTTAGCACCACCACATTATACAACTATAATGAATTTTTGTATGTGAAGAGTAAAAGAGTAAGAGTAAAAAGGCAGATGGATGGATAAATCAGTGGTTGGATGGCTGGATAGATTAATGGCTTGAATGATCGCTGGATAACTCCCGCACGATGTAAACACTTTAGCTTTACTATACATCTCATATATACAAAAACCCACAACGGACTGCCAGTTGTACTGGCCTTTAAATGATAAAACATATCACCTGTTCACAAACTTATCACCTGTGCACACCTGTGAGTGAGTGTGTGTGTGTGTGTGTGTGTGTGTGTAAAAGTCTCAGGCACCTGCAAAAATAATATTTAAAAACTGTTCCAATGAGCAGAGAGTGTTTTTTACATTAACATTACTAAATATACTAAATAAAACAAAAAAGAATAAATATACAGTAAGAATAATATTCTACAATAAATTGTGATTGTGTGTTCAGTACATCAGTGTGTTCCTTGTGGAAGTCCAGTATTATTTGTATTTCCTTCAGAAACCTGGTTTGACTCAAACAGTCCTTCATTAAATTAAATCATTAGCTGCGGATGGAATTTCACAAATCCAGGTGATGGCTAGAGACATCGAGGAGAACTCTGGAACTGAACCCGTGTTCTCCTCACCAGCTCACAAAATATCAACTAATTTTTTTTTTTTACAAAGAAAACTTTTTACTGCTTTCTTGTTTGTTTGTATTTATTCTAATGAAAAAATGTCTTTCTGCTAGCAAAGCTAGCATAAAGACACACACTCTCACTCACACACTGAGAAAAAATGACTTTAACCAATTTGCATGGGTGCCTGAAGACTTGCACAGTACTGTACATTTATGAGTGCACTATTTTATTATTATTTTTTTTTCATATCATTTTCATTGTTAGGGCTTTTAGAGCTTTACTGTTGTTTTGGTATGAATCAGTATTATCATGTCAACCAAAAGACTGAATAACAAGGTAAGCAATGCAGTTCACTTTTGTAAGCCATGTATCTGTGAAATTTGGACATTTGTGCTCGGAACACAAACACACACACCGAACTGAAATTTTCACTTAATGGCTTATTATTAAAATGTTCCTGAAAAACCAGGATAAAAAGTATTGGGTTTCTGCTGAGTCTCTACTGAAGCTCTCTTGCCTGCTTTTAGTAAAGTTAGACCATTTAGATACACAAAAAAAACACAAAGTCAGCATCTGTCAATTCAGGCGATAATCAGCAGCGTAACGCCACCAGCAAATCCGGTTGATTAGGTTTATTTGTTTGAACGACCCCTGCTCGGAGCTTCACAGGAGTGAGAGTGGCCAATTAGATGAGCAAACAAACAGCCCGTGCCTCTCTTCCTCCCTCCTGCTCTGCCTCTCTTTAAAACAGCCAGTCTTTAAAACAAAAAGGTCGACGCTTTACGATGGCACCAGGCGCCCCGCGCTTCACCCGCGTAAATTTAACCTCCTCGGCTGGCGACATACAGACCCATGAGCACTTAAGCGGCGGAATGGGTGAAGACCAGGGGGCAGTGGAGGGGCTATTATGTGCAGTGGCCCCGTGAGCAGGTCTGGTCAAAGGGCAAAACCTGTGATCCAAAATCCTGTCCTGCTGCGGGTCAGTGGAGAGGAGTGCCCCTCGGCCCCGTCCTAGGCCCCTCTAATTCCCCTAAGGGGAAACTTCCAGCGGCCTTTTCTAGTGCAGGGCGGTCAGGGGCTGAGGTCAGGGGTCAGCCTGGATACTGGCCTGACAGGATCAGAGCCATTATTGCCCTGAACACAGAAAAAACTGCTGAAGTCTTTTTACCCTTTTGTAGGGAAGAGGTAAAAAGATAAGCAGTTTAGCCCGAAAAAAAATAACTTAGCAGGCTGATTAATATATCAAGAACCTGGCAGGCTGGCTAATAACGGTAATAATGTTCTATTAATAGCAGCTATTAGTAATATTTAAGAATTCTGTGGTACTAAATGGCCAAAATGCAGCATAGATACAGCTTTTGGTCCATTCAGGTCAAGCCTTTTATTCTTTTTCAGGCCGGCAGAAATCCTGTTACACTGATCCGCAGTGACAACCTCTGAGCGAGTCCACAGCGGCTTCTTTTATAATCAAGTGTTAGGCGGTAATACGATCCATATGTTTTATTATCGAAAGGAGTGCAATCAGGCTAGAGGAACCATGGAGGAACAGCAGGCCTGCACCAGCACAGCCTGAGTGTGTGTGTATGTGTGCTGTAATGAATATTGTAAAAGGCCTGGACACTTGTTAAAGCTGAACGGCAAGGGTTTCTGAGGGCTGCATACGAGGGCTTCACTTTTGGACTGAAGGTGAAGTGGTACGAGGTTCATGCTAAGGTTACCTGCTATGAAGGGTCTGGTGGAGCTTTCGGGGTTTGAATTTGAGATCAGACGAAGGCTTTGATCAGAAAGGCTTGACGCTTTCATAGTAACATGACAAGGATTGGTTGTGACCGTACATGTGCTAGGGTGTATGTTTATGGAGGGGGTGACGGGGGCAGTAGGGGCAAAAAAGTTGCTGTGTTGCTGTGGTTACAGCCCTCGCTCCAGCCCCTGGAGGCTCCGGTTACCGGGGGAGGAAGTGTGTTCGCCGCAGAAACGTCTAATCACGTAATGGTCTCCATATTGGAGAAACAGGGACGATGAAAACCAAATACCGCGCTGACTGATGCCTGATTGACAGGAAATGTGTGTGTGTGTGTGTGCACGTGTTTGTAAAAATGTGTAAACATTATTACATTATATATTTACCCACAAATAAAGATGCATACATGTGTAAAGAAGGGTTGAGGGTGTACAGTGCATCAGTGTGGGCAGGGCAATCTGCTGTACAATACAGTATATTTACATATATCAGACTGTGTGGGTGGAGCTATCTGTTGAATAGTACAATATATTTACATACATCAGACTGTGTGGGCGGAGCCATTAGAAGTGATATATTTACGTACATGAGAATCTGCGGGCAGAGGTAACTGTTGTACAACAGTAAATTTATCTATTTAAGACTGTGGGGGTGGAGCTGCCAGTTGGACATAAGAAGGTTAACAGGGTTGTATGTAGAGTGATGGGTAAGGTACTGTGTGTGTGTGTGTGTGTGTGTGTGTGTGTGTGTGTGTGTGTGTGTGTACCTTCACGTCAGATGTGTCCCTCTGGCAGTTCTTCCAGGCTCTGGAGATGGAGGAGAATGTTCGGTCGGCATGGTCAAACTTCCCTCCTTGGAAATTTAGGAAAAGGGTTGTGAATGGCTCCTGTGAAAATGCCAGAAGACAAACTAAATTAATATCCACACACATACACACACTCCAGAGCAAAAAAGTTGTGACTCAGAGCATCGGTTATTTTCTTGATCCATGTCAGTAAGCGACCTTGAGTTTTAGAAAGGCATTGTATAAATAAAAATAGTAGTAGTAGTGGTAGTAGTAGTAAGTTCAGCAATAAAGTTTAAATAAAAAAATGAACAAAACTTCATAGTGTAGATGAACACTACAGCCAGTCTTCTTGCACAACAGACGCTGTTTTCACAAACAGCACATGAGCAAGAGCACTGATATAGAATCAGTTTTTGCAACAATGAACCTCAAACATGAGGTCTAACGACATCAGCTCGGGTGGTGTCTGAAATGGCTACCTGCAGTGGTGATGTTCTGATCATGTTTACAAGTCACGTTTAGTCCTAAACCACATCCCAAAGTCTGCACCAGCTTAATGAAGAGCTGGATGTGGTTTGAGCAGGTTTTGAGAATGAGTTTACAGAAAAGATTCTGGTGACTATTGACTTCTACTGTTAGCAACATTAGCCTTGTTCCAGTAGCAACATTAGCCTCGTTCCAAACAAAAAAAAAGCACAATTTGCACCCTAATATATGTTGGCTGATCGACCACATCTGGCCTCAATGGAACACTGTGGACAAACGATTTTTCACTGAACTGTTCCTTTAAATAAGGATGCTTTGTAATTAAATGTAGATAATGTAACAATAACTGTGGAAATGATTCACTTGTGTAGCTTCTTTTAATCCTGCTCCAGCCCTGCTGCCCATTGACTTAAGCAGGTTGTTTTGCTATTAACAGGCTAATCTTGAATAAAGCTCAGTAAACGACTCCCTCTCTTCAGTGAAGAGCCTTGAATATCTATAGGCACCTGCCGTTACAGCAGCCGCACACCATCAGTGTATTATTAGCTGGATTCTAATCATGCTTAATCTTGTTGGTGCAGAATCAATAGCAGCATCGTAGAAAAAAAACACCCTAATTACACTCTGCCCGGCCGAATAGAGGCTGGTGCTCAGCCCTGCGGTGTGTCCGGCTGACCAGAGCGGGTGATGTGTGTTTATCCAATAGAGCGTTTGCTGGCAAGGCTTAAGGAAAAGCTTGATAATAATGCAAGGGATCAATGCAACAGCCCAACAGGGAGAGACCATGAAAGTGAGATACTGTAACAATTACAGGCTCGGTCACCACTCACTGACCTCTTCAACTGCACACACATGTCTATATCTGTGTGTCTCCTTGGGTTTGGAACCCTCATACTAACCCAGATAAACAATATTCACATCAATTTGAAGAGAACACATTTATACACAGTTTAATGTACAATTACTGTGGATTTGCTGAATTTATCATTTATTTGCTGAATTTACTGGAAAAAAAAACAAAGGGAGGCCTGTGCAAAAGTTAAGGCACATTTTAAATATCTAAATATATATCTATTTCGATCTGTGTCTATATCTATATCTATCCAGTATGTTAAAACAAATAGAAACTGAATTAAAAAACGCCACATTTAAGTGTCCTTTGTGTGTCATAATATATATTAAACATTACTGTACGTGACCTCATATCCAAAATGCCCACATTAGGACTAGTGTATGCAAGAACAAATACATTTCTAGCCTAAAGCAAGGTTTTAGTAAGCCCTGGATATGGTCTGAGGCTCCGTTTCTGCAAGTAGGAGGGTGTGAGGTGTGAGGGAGTGACAGTAAAATGAGCGATGTGTTGTGAATTTGTTAGCATGCAGATAAAGCCCATATTTCAGCCTGGTGTAAATCACTCTGACTTAACACGCGCATACACACCCAATTATAAACAGCAATTAGCTGTGATCTGCAGCGCTGCAAATTATATGATGAGTGCGCTGTTAAACACTCTGCTCGGCAGCGCTGCAAAAAGGACGACGGTCTAGACGTGTACGGCTCAGATTTGTTCATGGTGACGTACAGTAAACACAGCAAGCGCTGCAATTACAGCACAGCACTGACAGCATTCACACACTCTCACCACTGAAACAGCAGGTTAAATTCAAATGAAAGCACTGTAAAGCTGTTTACATGTTTGTGTTTGATTTCTGCAGAGAGGGAGTGTGTGTGTATGCATGCAAGTGTATATCTATCTTGTACTTATCAGAAACATTGTTTCTGATAAGCTGTGTTTTATATCATGTTCTGTTGCACCTATACAGTAGGAGTTTCTGATAAAATGGCCAGTCAGTGCAAGGGCAGTAGGTGTGTGTGTGTGTGTGTGTGTGTGTCCAACACTCACAATCCTCAGCAGCCACATCATGGTGAAGCTCGCGGTGGAGTAGTGCGTGCCGTAGTGGAATTTGGGCACCTGCTCATCTTCCCATGATTCATAGCGGTCGGAGAAGAAGGCTGCTCTCTTCGGGTTCAGGGCACCAATCGGCTATCAGGAGAGCGATACACAATTATTATCAGCAAAACACACACACACCCAAGCACTCATGCACACACATACACTCTCTTTCTCTCTCTCTCTCACACACACACACACACACACACACACACACACACACACACACACATTAACAGCGAATACACATTAACACCCAATACACTGATCTATTTATTTATTTATAAAGAGCATATTCAAAATGTTTTAACAGCCCTGCTCAAATAGTGTTTTGCTAATTTTCTAAGGGCACAACATCTACTTACGTATTGCTAATTTGATATTTCTATATTATTTATTGTATATTCATTGTAATTATTTTCATATTCATCCTTTATATACTGATTAAACATATTGAGGAAAAATAAAGCATATAAAATGTGGAATAAACGTCAGTTCAGGGATAATGTGGAATAACAGTAACTGTGTATTAAATGGAGCAGAAATAATTTTCCTGCAGAGCACATGTTCTTCACTACACATATTTTGCGCTATACATGTAATTTTAAGAGCATATTGTAGTGTGCATAAGTGGATAGCGTTAGGATGAATTCTAACACTCTAGTGCTGATGCTGCAGAACTGCAGTCTTGGGTTTCGGCACCCCTGGTGTATCCGAGTATGTATGTAAAAGCTCGGTTGATCACAGGCAGAGTGTGTGAGGGGCATTGCCAGGGCGCTTCTCAGTCAGAGGGTTTTGTTAGTGTAAATATTTTATCTGCGTTTCCCTGTCCCGGTGTTTAGGGCAGAAGTGAGCAGAACAAAGGCAACATATTCCGTCTCTCTGCATGAATATTGAATGATGTTATGCTGAAGATCAATCAGGTTCAGCGGCGTGTGGAAAAAGGTTCCCTGCAGCTGGTTGGAGGGAAGAGAGCAGATGAATCCGGCCGTTTCCTGAAGTGTAGCGATAATAACTCCATGAGGTAAAGCTCCACTGCTCTATTGATCCACCACATTAATTCCACATTGATCTGAAGAAGGTGATAGATTCTGCCACGCTGGAGAGCCTTATTCAAATCCCCTTCATAAAGAAGCTTATTGTCCGGCTCAATCTTTATTACTTCCCCCTAGTGACCATACACATACATACACACACACACACACACACACACAGCCTTTGATCTAATGGAATGATGGTCTTCTTTAAAACAAGTGGAGAAAAGAGACAGATCGATACTGTACAGCAGCTAATCCACCAATCAGAGCGCAGCTCCAGTATCGATCTTACTGCTGCTGTTACTAAACAGGAAAAAAAAGAAGATATAGAACACGGGCTCTGTGTGTGTATGTGTGTGCGTTTGTGTGTGTGTGTGTGTGTTTGTATGTCATCTGCATGCAAACGCCCATCCTCTCTAGGCTCCACATTCAAACAAGACCTGACCCATATGGGAACCAATAGAACTCTCATAGAACTCTCTCACTTTCAACCTGCTGGAGAGAGCAGTGAACACTCGAATGCATCCAAGCTAAAGTGATAAGAAACAAAGAAATATATATATATATATATATATATGAGAAAGATCTGGGTGACCGCTGACTTCTTGTGCCATGTAGTTTCTGTTCTTGTACATTCTCGTTATTGTATTTGCGTCATAAGTATTAATTACAACTAACTTTGTTGACTTCACTGTACGTTGTCTTGTCCTGCAAATTATTACACTGTTGCTCTTTTTTTTTTTTTTGGGGTGGGGGGGTGGGGTGGGGGTTCTGCACTCTGTTATTAGTTCTGTCCTGCCTGTACTTGTATAGTCTTGTGTTGTTCTGTTTTTATTCTTTGTGTTGCACCATGGTCTTAGAGGAACATTGTTTCATTTCCCTGTGTACTCTGTATCTGTTTGAAATGACAACAAACACCTACTTGACTTGACTAGACTACTGAGACTTTTTTGAAAGAAATATAAACAAACCTGAGCTGCTTTTTTTGGAAGCAGGACTGAGGAGAGATCCCACTTGCATCATCCATTACTCTGGGCGCTAAAGACACTGCAGTGATGAGAATAATTTACATATTGAGAGGCATCTGGTACAGCTTTTCATTAAGCTGAAAGGGGATTTTTACCAGCGTTCTGTAATGCTCAGCCTCACAACAGTAGATACGGAGGAACAGATTAGTGGGTCAAATTGCCTAATTTGCATTCCTCAGATTCCTGCACAATTGCAAGTGTATGAGCAATTCTGCATAATATGGTATAAGCCTATGCCTGATTTAACTATAAAAGGTCAATTATATTCGGCTAAGTCCTCCAGTGTGATAATTAAATCTGGGTTAGATTCTCCTAATAGAGGATTTGTAATCTGAAATACCAAAGCCTCAATTATGCTCATTTAAAATGTAATAGATTCACACCACACATGCCCACATTGAAATTAAGCCCCCACACGCGCGTGCGTGTGTGTGTGTGTGTGTGGTGTGTGTGTGTGGTGTGTGTGTGGTGTGCGTGCGCTATGCTGACAGTGACACACTGCGTATGGTGCTGGTAGCAGTCGTGCTGAGCACACACGCTGAATTAAACATTACAGGGATTCTGCTGATTTATTGGGGCAATAACGGCGCCCTCATTACAGAAAGAAAAGAGCACCAGGGATAAAAAACGTCTCTGTCACAGCTCAGTGTGAGAGCAAGTGTGTGTGTACATTTGTGTGTGCGTGGATGACGTCTCAAGAGTCCTCCATATTGTTCACTCCCCTAAATTAGCAGAACAGGAGTGTGGCTCTGATGGGATTTGGAATCTGACAGCGCTGTAGATCAGGAGGATCCCAGCTTTGTCCAAATTCTCATGTCCCCTCCTTCACTATTCCCCTTCCCTGTACACACATCTGCTACCTGCTTACTTTCTCTGCTCCCTCTCCCACTGTCCCCTTCTCTCATCCCTTTAGTAATGCTAAAACATGACCTGTACTCTTACACACACACATACACACACGCACACACGCACGCACGCACACACACACACACACACACACACACACACACACACACCCCCAAACAACCCTAAACTGAACATCACTTAACACAATTCATGAATACACTGAACTGTTCTGCCTTAAACAAACTTACACCACAACTGCCACTGTATTATATATGCTCTCTGTGTATTCCTGTCCTGCCTGCAGTTATGTAGTCTGTGTTGTTTCTGTCTTTGTTCTTGTGTTGCTCCATGGTCGTGGAGGAACATTGTTTCATTTACCTGTGTACTGTGTATATGATTGAAATGACAATAAACCTACTTGACTGGACTAGACTGCTCCCTGTCCTTTTATCCCCGTTTCCACTTCTCTGTGCCCCTGTTTCCCACCCTTTCCTCATCTCATGTCCCCTCATCCTGTGTCCCTCCATGTCTCTGCATCCACTATTCCGTGCACTCAGCTTCCATTTCCTTCTCATCACTTGGCAAAATGTGTCCATCAACTTCTCCTGAGCCTCATCACCTTTATTTTAATACACGTACAATGCTCCCTTCCTGTGTATCTGTGTTTCCACTGTCTCCTTTCCACTGGCATGTTCCATTTACACTGGCCATAGTGGTTTCTTTTCCATTTCTATCCCCTTTTATCCCACCACATCCCCTGTCCAATGTCCCCTTCCCCTGTAAACTGCCTAATCCCCTTGTCAAAGCTCCCAATACTCTTGGTGTTCTCTTGTCCACTTGGGTTTGTCCCTCTCCCTGTCTCCTAGGCCTCTATCCCATTTCACTGTCTTCTTGCCCGCTTGTCCGTTTTTACTCTATTCCCTTCCTCTGTGCCCTCCTCCCCTTTCCTCTTCCTCTGAGTGGTAGAGGAGTGATAGAGTGAACACAGACGAGTGGCTCTGATGGGATCTCATAGCGCTGTAGATCAGAGGCATCCTGGCTTCGTCTAAATATTCATGTCTTCTGCTTCATTATACCCTTTCAGTGCACACTCATCTACTACTTGCTTCCTTTCTCTGCTCCTTCACCCCCTGTCCCCTTCTATTGTCCCTCATTCTTCAAATTCCCTAGACCTGTCATCCCCTATCACTTCTGTCCTCATCCACTTTCCTACCCCCTTCTCCCCTTTCTCTATCCCCTTCCTCTGTGCCCTCACGCCCTTTCCTCTTCCTCTGAGTGGTACAGGAGTGATGGAGTGAACACAGAGTTAATATGCTCTGGCTCTGGTGCTGCTGAATATTTCTCTACTGACGGCTGAGTAAATGCACAGACCTGGTCTTTTTAATTAGACTGCAAATCAGCTCTTGCTGCTAGTGCAATGACACTACGTTCTAGGCTGTCATGCATGCTTGTGGTGGAGGTCCCTGGAGAAAAGCCTTGGCAGAATAAAGTTTTCACCATAACCTGATGAGAAATCACCTATTTGCATACATATTTTTTTTTTTTAGATACACTTAGATAAATGTTACATTTAGTCAGTATATGACTCCAATAAGATGCACATACAGCACTGCTGTATTGATCAAAGGGGAAAAAGTTTAACCTGCCAGTATACGTGATGCAATTTGTTTATGTAAGAATATATGCATATATTTTTGCAGCCAGAACAAAACTTATTTTTAATGTTTGCACAGTCCACTTAGGTTAACTTGTTAATTAGTAACTGTTATAATATAAGTAATTTATAACAATTCATGGGATTTATGAATTGATTTACGTGTAATATTATCTGAAAGCTGTTATGGCCTAAAATAGCTATATTACGAAATTGGATTTGAGCAGTATTTGACCAGTACACGTAAATTAGCACATCATCAGTCCACTCACAGGGGCTCTGAGCTTAGTAACGATGAGTTCATTTCCTTATGGATGTGACCTTTAAGCTTTCGCAGGTCATTAAATCTCTACTACACTCAGGGTCAGTACAGACTGTACATCTTGATTTAGCCCACAAAATAAAATTTACATCTGGATAAGAATGATAAACTCCTCCTGTGCATTAATTCAGTCAAATACAAACATCCAAATAACATTTAGTACTATTATTAATACAACAGTGTTTGTATTAACAAATCAGTACTTATCTTAATGAAAAAGTATTTATATTAGTAAATCAGTGCTTATACTAATCAATGTGTTTTTATATTACTAAAGTTACTAAAGTGTTTATATTACAGCATATAAAAGCACAGGAGAGGCTCCGCGAGCTCAAGCTGTGCTAGCTTGTGTGTGTGTGTGTGTGTGTGTGTGTGTGTGTGTGGTGGTGGGACGGAGGGGTTAGAGTTTATGATAAGAGAGGCCGTGGGGTCATACTGACGGGGATAGGTGGACATAAATTCGAGTCGCTGAATTTTGCTCTGAGGGGGGTGACAGTGTGTTAGACGCAGAGTCCACAGCAATTTCACCCCACAATGTCACACAGGCATACACGCATGCACACACACACACACACACTTTACAGTCAGCGTGCTGCTATGGTCTGCTAGCCATACATTGATATCTTGTGTTGACAGCATGAATAAACCGGCTACACTGATACACACATGCGCGCACACACTCTCTCTCTCTCTCGTTTTGTTCTTACTCTCTCTTTTCTGTTTCTCTTTCCATTTTGTTTCTCCTTGTCTCTCTCTGTTTCTCTCTGGGGTATAAAGGCCTGAGTGAACACAGGGAGGCAAAGCTGTCAGAACTGGAAAAGAGACCAAGAGGAGAGGGGGAGAGAAGTGTGTGTGTGTGTGTGTGTGTGTGTGTGTTTGTGTGTGTGTGTGTGTGGAGTAAAGCACAATCAAACAGCACAGGGCAGAAAACACAATAACAAACAAGTAGAATGAGGATGGGGGGGGGTCAGTTCAATACTTTCACAAGGGGTGTGTTTGTTTGAGTGTATGTGTGTGTAAAAAAAAAAAGGTACTGAGAGAAATATACTGTTCATTTCTACATGAGCAAGAAAGCTTCAGCAGGGCAAATGATTCAAAATGATAATACCCCAGTCTAGTGAAATGAGAGATTTAAGGACTTCTGAACTGTTTTTAAAGGAATAATTCTAATTGACTCATTTGAATTATGGTGAAATGTGAGATTTCATGATATACCAAATCATTTTTTAAAGACATTTAGCAGATTCATAAGAATATCTGTGAAATGTAAGACTTTTGGTTAGGCACGGTAATCTGAATTTTAGTTGAACGGGAGATTTCATAATGCAGTTTTTTAAAGACTAATACTGAAAACATATTTGAATCTTCGAAAACTATGAGACTTCATAATGCACTGAACCATTTTTAGGAATGCTAATAGATTCTTTTGAATTTCAGTGACATGTGAGATTTCAGGAATCATTTTGTAAGGTACTGTAATCAACCCCCCAAATGAATCTCAGGGAAGTTTGAGATTTTGTAATGCACTGAATCTTTTTTTTTTAGAATCCTATTCAACTCAATTGAATTGTGAAACACACTGCTAAACAGAGCCTGAGTCGATGCCTAGGTTTAGTCTATGTAGAAATCACTTTGCGTCCCACAGCATCAGCGCAGTAGATCAGCGCAGGAAAGTCATGTGACAACCGTGTTTCTGCTAAAGTGAGCAAATGTAAGTTTTAAAGCCGTAAAACCTGTCTCTGCCCGACGTCCATCTTCCATTAACGCTCTCTCTCTCTGCTCCCCGGTCTGATTTATTCTGCCATTTTTCGGATGGAGGCGGATTCCTCACTCCATCATCTGCTGTCCTCCCTTCACTGGTCCACCATTAGAGTGGAATAGATGGACATTTTGGAGGGACTGGCATGCTTTCATGCAGGGCTCGGGGGGTGTAAAGTGTGTTTTAAACACACACTGATTGCTGTAAAACTCATAAAGAGCATTCCTCTGTAGGAGTGTTGTACATGAAGGATTCAAAATGACAAGAAAAGATGAGCGTAAAAACCCTCAGAAAATCTCAGACCATCACTTCAGCTCAGAAACAGGAACCAACAATCTCAAAAGACAGAAAGCAAGAATCCTCCTCTGATTTTAACCTTCCCAACTCCCCTGTGGTGTTTACATCCTGATATTCTCTCCTTATATTCTTTTTACTTGACTTGTAGCCTCACTGAAACAAGAGGAGAAACTGTAGAAAGAGTGGAAAGAACATGTTCTACACTTTCACTTCAGACTACATTAGTGTATAAGAGGAAATATTTAGCACTGCAATGTACAGGATTTCTGTTATTCTATTTAAATTCTTCTTCTTCCTATTTTTGTTATTTCAAAAGACCACCTTTTTGACTGGATATAATGTTCATGTGTAGCATCAGGAAGTTGTGGGTTCGATTCCCAGGACTGCTAAGCACCTCTGAGGCACGGTACCTTGAGCACCGCACCACACACTGCTCCCCAGGCCCACTGCTTCACTTGGTGAGTAGGTTATATGCTGTTCACGCTGTGTGCTGTGGTGTGTTCACGTATGACAGAATGGTCACTTTCGCTTCATTTTCACTAACAGGAACTGAAGAACCACATAGTAACACTCTAGAAACTAGAATACCAAAGCAACCACTAAGCAAACACTTGCCATCAGAGATGGGATGGCAACCAACAGAGGTATCTTAGTAACCAGTTAGCAACACCCAGTCATTTAGTATATTATTTCAAGCACCTAGTAACATCCTAGGAACCACCTGGAATATCTAAACACCTAGGGGCACCCTAGTAATCACCATGGATAAAATGGCAGCCATGCATGAAGACCCCCTGCAACCACCTGGAATACTGTAGCAAGACCTTGGCAACCAAACAGAACACCACAGCAACTGTCTAGCAACTACCTGGGATACCACTGCAACCAGCTAGGAACAACGCAGGAAACAGCCTGATAGTATAGTGAGTTTAGCATGAACTGAAAACCAGCTTATTTAAAGATATTGCCAAAGCACAAGAATGCGTATGATAAAATAAATCGAGGGCTGAGAATTGAGCCATGAAGAACACAATGAAAGTCCACCCAGAAAAATCCACTCAGTGGCAAACTTAGCCCTGACCCCAGACGGTTCTTTCCAAACATTATAGATGAAGTGCCTTTACCTAAACATGTAGAAACCTTTAAACTGCTGGGATAGTTTTCAAAAACAAATCTGAAAGCAGAGGCTAAATATTTTTATATCTGTGATCAGACTTCAACAAATAAATACAGCACCAATACAGCAGTTCTGTTGCTGAGTGTGGGACAGAGGCGTTTGCTTAATATTATGCTGCTTAATTTTCTGGGGCTCCAGAGACTCTAATGGTCAAAAAGACAGCTGATCAATCTCACACACACACACACACACACACACACACACACACACACACACACACACACACACACACACACACACACA
>JBBIGA010005984.1:0-15553 GCA_037576975.1 Alestes dentex | reverse complement strand
GTGTGTGTGTGTGTGTGTGTGTGTGTGTGTGTGTGTGTGTGTGTGTGTGTGTGTGTGTGTGTGTGTGTGTACACATATATATACAAATGCTTGCACACATATTTATATATCTATAAGTGTAATGAATATATATTGAGACAAATGACTAACAAAATTCTAATTACGTCAGTATGAATTAATACTGTAAGGTTTCAGTTTTGCTCAGAACACTTATCGCACATTGGCTGATTGCAGCAGTTGCTTTTTGGGCCTGTTACAGGAACTAGTGAAGAGAGAACACATTGACCTCCTTTCTCAGTTCCTCTTCTATGTGTGACTCTTTTCTACCATTGCTTCTCCATGACTCAACCTAGACTTTGTTTGTTATTCTCTTTCACTAGAACATGTCACCTCATGTATCTATAGGCCTCTCAACACTGGTCTGATTCAGACGGTTTAGATCAGTAAGTAAAGCGTGTGAAGTGAAGCTTTTTGTGCTGATTTAGAGCTCTGTTACCATTTAGAGCTCCGTTACAGCTCCAAATGGTGGAACTGTGCTCCGCATGGGTCTTTATCAGATTTCTCAGTGCATGAGTGCAGATTGAGTGTAGGATCACATACACACACGTGTGTGTGTGTGTGTGTGTGTGTGTGTGTGTGTTTGTATGTACATACACACAGTTGTCTATAAAAATGTAAAAACAAGGTACACTTCTGCGCAGAGCACACTTCTAAACATGTTAATCCACAATTACTCTGACTCTGAGACATTTGATAAAGTGGGCTTATGTGTCTGAAAGCATCCCTTTAACTTGTGTATGCGTGTTTGTGGGACTGCATGTGGCTCTGTGTTTAGCTGTGACTTTTGTCATGATGAAACACAACATGTCATTTGAGGTAAAGGGAAAATTTGTTTAAGATTTTCACCAAACTGCTCCTTTGATGGTGAGTTTATCTGCACTTCTAACTGCATATCACTGTCATATTTCTCACTGCAGTCCTGATTTAGGATCAGATCTTTGGGTTTATAAAAAAATACACTTAAGACAAAAGCTGTTCCTAGATCAGAAGTTGCACGTTTAGACAAAATGTGGGGTTTTGTGTGAAAGTCTTCTGTGTGTGTTTGTGGGGCTGTGTGTTGGTTTTACATGCGTGAACAGGTGTGTTGGGTGCTTTGTCTAGGTGATCTGTGTTTTGTGTGTGTGTATGTGTGTGTGCGTGTGTGTGTGTGTGTGTGTTTTTGTCCTGTACTAATTGTTGTTTAATCTTGCCTCTCATTTTGCTTAATGTTTGGCACTGTCTCACACTTGTCACATTCATTCACATGTACAATCATTGGCCATTTTATTAGAACACCCACTTTAGAGGTGCACTTTGTACTTATCGTCACTTTCTGAACAAAACCTTGACCTTGTACAGTGGTGCCTTGACTTAAGAGTTTAATGGTCAAATCAGTTTTCACCATTGAAATGAATTGAAATACCATTCCTCCGTTCTGGACCTCCAAAAAACACCACATTTTTTTGGTTATATGTTTTTAAACAAGAAAAATGTGCTTATACATAATGAATGTTGTATAAAAACAATACAGTAGAATGTACGGCAATAAACTGGTTTTATTACGTATAATGTACAGCATTTGCTTTGGAGATCAGACGACTTAAAGATGCTTCGGCTGCTATAATTCCAGCAAAAGTTTTGAGGTAATCCTCAGCTGCCTTCATATCCGCCTCACCACGCCTGACAACTGAATGCCGGTCCTCTTTTTAAAATTCTCGAACCATCAGCAGCTTCTCCATGTTTTCATGGATAGATGTCTGCTGTTTAGAAAATATTTTAGTGCCCTTGGCTGGCGTTATAGCTTTTATCGACTCATTCTGCTTCAGTAAGGGGCAGACTGTAGAAGTGCTACGATCGTACTGCTTCGCCAAGTCGACTACACGCACACCTTGGTCATGTTTTTCTAATTTTTAATTTTCTTTCACGACTCTAATTTTGGCTCTCAACTCAAACCAAAAAATCGGCCGAGAGACAACTCGTATCTTGAAAAAGTCATTAGTTGGGACACTCGTAAGTCAAGGTACCACTGTATCTACGAAATAGTAACTTTTAACTTAAAAAGATTTATAAAGAACATATAACAGTTTTAGAACCAATATTTTTAAAGAACTTTTTGACCATTTCTACTGACCCAGTTCACTGTGAGCTTATACATTATGTAAAAAGTTGGGTTTTTTTTTTAAGTTTCTCTTCAGGCGCAATAGTATACTCTCAGTCTGTTGCTGCCCCGTTTACCATCTCTGGAGCCAACAAGCACAAGCAGTGTGGCTAACAAGAACAAATCAAGTCACGTCCAGCTCTTCATTAAAGCGGATGTGGTTTAGGACACAGTTTGACTTACCTTGAGTTATAAAAAAAAAACATTATTAGTGTCAGCATCATAGCTCCAGTACTTCATGTCTTGCCTGATCAAATATATTAGGGGTGGAAGACTGTATACATTTAATTTGAACTATTAATTTAATGCTATAACATATTAATTTCATAATGGTTAATTATGGTAGAACTTCCATTTGACTAATGTTGTCATAACAAATAAATAAACTACTGTTTATATTTACCTGCACATGGATTTTTACTTCAATTGTAGATTTATGACATAAAAACCATTTTAAACAATTAACTTCCTTTTTCTCTCACAGCTTTGAATCCTGTGACACCATATTCTGCATTCTTCGACTACACATTTGGATTTCGACCCAAGTGGAGCAGCACTGGAACAGTGTGGACTGACCCAAGTTCCTGTCAGAGACTGATTCTTGTACATAGATTTAAAATATTTCATGCTGTTGTTGCAAATGGACATTGAATTGCAATGCAGTACTGAAGCATCACAATTGTTGGTACGCTGGACTGAACAGCAAGTGCAGTAGTTACTGAGTTCCAATTGAATACAGGCCTAAAGAAGAAAGGTTCTTCCCATTTAAAAAAGGACCACAAGAACGCGGCAGTTTTGACAAGTAGACATTTTACTTCTAGATAAAAGCCTGTTTTAAGCACGCTAAACATGATTTATCTGTACAGCAAATGAGCTTAATTTTTAGGACTGGAACTACTAATAAAAGCCTTTTCCCCAATTTGATGTTAAATGTTTGTCCTCCAACAGCAGCACAGATATGAAACAAGAAGTTCTTTCTCAGAAAAGTTTTTTCTGATGGTGACCACAGTTAAAACCGCTGCCCGAGCAAGCACTTACTTACAGTGAGAAACAAAAAAAGCAGAAGTTACAGCTTTTGTTTTTAACCTTTAAACTATTAATACGGGCAGAAACTCTGTGCACACTTCATAGATCAAATTCAAACATAAACAACTGCAAGATAACCTTAGATGAAAACAGACAATTGGATAAAGTTAAAGCTTGGTGCAGGTTGAATAGATTTTCTTATAAATCCATTTGCTTGAAATCCACTGAAACTGTTTGGGCTTCTATCCATGATTATGGTTAACAAGGGTAAAGGAGTAAAATGCAAATTGAACTTTTCCTCTTAATGGAAAACTTTGCTTGAAAATTGTTTGCAAATTTCACCTGCATGTATGAATTCCATCCTTTTCATGGACAAATTATTATCATTTGGAGTTGGAAAAGGACTGCAATTGTGAAAACTTGCATTTGGCTTCAGAACTGTTGGAAATTCCACCTAAATTTTGCCTAAATCCATCCGTTTTCATGGACAAATTTTGGTTATTATTGTTATTACTTATTGGTTATTTGGGGTCACAGGAAAGGAGTGCATATGTGAAAAAGTACACAGTGGAATTTTGCTTCAAAGTAGTTTCAAAATTTGCTTCAAAAGTGTTTGATCTCATGTCTGTGTAAATAACTGGGTGCGACAGTTTTGGTTTCAGTAGGTCTGAGTCTGAGCTGCGAGCGAAAATGTTGCAGGTTTATTCTCACTCCCTGGAAGTGGAGCTCTTTTTTTCAAGCTTGCGTATCTCAGTCTGGATGAAGAATATGAGAACAGCAGAGATGATCATGTCCAGCACCGTCACACACATCACCACGACTAAAACCTGCAGAGTAAGACACACACACACACACACACACACACACACATATACAAATACACACATACACAGATTCCACGAAAGTGTTAATCTCTGCTGCGTCACATCTCCAACAGCAGCAGAAGGTTTATGATTATGATTTATTAGGAAACACCATGACATTACATTTTTGTTTCATTCATAATGAGGTTGAATATAAAAACATAAAACAGAGGGACTAGATGGACTATAGTGGACACATTAGTGGAATATTGAGGGTGACAGTTCATTTGGGATATTAGAACTGATTGTAATGTGTTCATTATTTGCCAGAATAAAGTTATTTAGCTTATTTCAACCCAGATCCAAATTGTCTAGTGATATGTGTTTAAAAATAATCTGAATAAAAATAATTTAATCAAATCCAGTAGAAGTCAAGATATTTACGCAACTAAAGATAATCAATACCAGAGTTAAGTCAGTTTTGTAAATGGACTTTTGGTAGAGGAGGGTAAAAAAAATTGACACAGTGAAGTATTGTGAAATTGTTCGGCAAGATTATATCGAAACAGTGATAAACCGAGTATTTATACAATAATAATTATTTGATATTGTATATATATTTAATACACTTTTTATTTTATAGAACTATTTGTCCCAAAAACAAGCACTTTCAGTTTCAAAATCATTGATTTGCAATTTCTACCTTCTGGTGGTATTTTAACACACTTCCTACCTTATAGTACAGGTCATTTTCAGGTTTGGCTAAATCGACACTCAGCAGCACAGCTCCAATGGTGGCCACAACCAGGCACAGTATGTTGGAGTAGAGGCAGATCTGCAGGGGAAAAGAACATGTTTATGGTGCTAATAGTTCATACTGGTGGAAGTAAATACAGACATATTCAAGATGAGCAAATGCTAATACAAACCTGTAGCAATCCAGGGTGTTTGTACAGCAGGTTGGACAAAAATCCAGCAACCATAAACTAGAGGAGAGTATCACACATCATACTAACGTGAAGCAACAGCTCTAAAATAAATATACTTAAATGAATAAATACACATACACACAAACATTCATGAGAAATAGCTGATTATCGCATAATAGAGAAATATTTCATTCCATCACTGAATTGTATGATTAATTTACAATTAATGATGAGCAGAACTGCCCGAACTACTCTCAGCTGACCTGGGAGGATGTCGGGTTAGGTCTGCCATATGTGTGTATATATATATATAGCTTACTATTCAGACCAAAATGATAATTAATATGACAAGTGACGAAACATCACTGTGTCACCGGATTGATTTCAAAACATTTGAAACAAAAGGACATTTAACATTTCACATGTGGACTTCGTTGGGGTAAGAGGTGGATGGTGTAGATATTTTGGCATCAAACTATCATTTTTAGATGTAAAACTCTAAACTGTTGTAAAATATTGTTATTTTAGCAGATATTTACTGTTACTCCGGTCAGGAGAGGAACTCTAAAGAGAGTGAGGATCAAGTCTTGTATTTCAAACGCCACAGCAAACACCACGCCGAGGCCAAAGCTCAGTATTCCACTGGTAATCTGCACAGACTGACACACACAAACACATAATATACACACACAGTATACAGTACACAATATACACACATTTTAATATCCCTTTAAGTATTGCTGCAGGTTATGCACCTGTAATCTGGTCACACGGCTTATAACCTCAATGATTTTGAGGTTACTGCACAGTGTTAAATAATCAAACAATAATAATACTAGTAATTACATATATTTACATGGCAATAATGCACTCATTGTTATTCATAAATACTAGTATTTTTGCAACATTATACACTATAAACACCATATTGAACTTTAACACAACCCATATATAACGTTTAATTAATGCACCACTGATTTGTTTTTAAAGGTTTCAGTGTTGATTCAGTATTAAAGGTTTCATTTTAAAAGTTCAGTTTTAAAGGTTTAGTATTGGCTTGGTTTTAAAAGTTCCATCTTATAGATTTTTTTGTTTTGTTTTATAGGTTAAGTTAAAGATTACATTTTAATAGCATTTTAATGCTTCAGTTTGAAAGGTTTAGTTTTAAAGGTTCAGTTTTAAAAATTCAGTTTTAAAGGTTTAAGACTGGTTGAGGATTAAAGGGTCAATACTGATTACATTTTAAAGGTTCAGTTTTAAAGATTTAGTATTAGTTTGGTTTTACAGGTTCAGTTTTAAAGATAAAATTTAAAAGGTTCGGTTTTCCAGATTCAGTTTTAAAGCTTCAATACTGATTTAGTTTTAAATGTAATTTTTTAAAGATTCAGTTTTAAATGTTTTATTTTAAAGGTTCAGTACTGATTCTGTTTTAAAGGTTCAGTTTTGAAGGTTCCATTTTAACGGTTCAGTGTTGATTGAGTTTTAAAGATTCAGTATTGATTCAGTTTTGAAGGATTGGTATTGATTCACTTGTAAAGGGTCTGTCGTGAAAGTTTGATATCATTTTAGAATTAAAGGTTCAGTACTGATTCAGTATTAAAGGTTCAGTCTTACGGCCCAGGCTGCTGGCTGTCGGTCCAGCAGGTGATGCAGAGCAGGCGGCTTTTCAGGAATCAGCGTGGTGGCTTTGTAGTATTTAATCAGTGGATGATTGTCGTCCTCTTCAGTTTGATGTCTATGTTTATCTTCAATTATATTCATGGAGATATTTGCACAAGCCATGATGTTTCAGCGCTCTAAAACTAAACAGAGAAACAGGCAAAAATATAATTAGGGGAAGAAATGATGGCCTCATCAGTTGTTGATCTGAAGGTGATTCAGCTGCTTCGATTTTGGAACTTTTAAATCAGTTACTGCAGGTTATTAAGCATTTGGCCAAAATAAAATTCTGCTGCATGTAGTAAGTACATGAATAAATAGTCATTTATAATCTGTGTAATGTACAATTCAGGTGAATTATAAATCAGGTCAAAAATTTGTGGTATCAAATATTTCAGATAGTGGTTTTCAGCAATGTTCAGCACAATTCAGCATAGTCTCATACAGTCTAGCACAGGCCAAGCACAGTCCAGTACAGCCCAGCACAATCTAGCACAGTCCAGTAGAGGCCAGCACAGTCCAGCACAATTCAGCACTGTCCTGTAGAATCCAGCACTGTCTGGTAGAGTCGAGCACAGTCCACTACAGGCCAGCACAGTCCAGCACAATCTGGCAGGACCAGCACAGTCCAGCACAGTTCGGTAGAGTCTAACACAGTCTGGTAGAGTCCAGCACAGTCCAACACAATCCAGCACAGTCTGGTAGAGTCCAGCACAGTCTGGTTGAGTCTGCCACAGTCTAGTACAGTCCAACACAGTCCTGAACAGTCAAGCACAGTCCGCTAGAGTCTGCCACAGTCTAGTACAGTCCAACACAGTCCAGTACAATCCAGAACAATCAAGCACACACGGCAGCGTGTTATTTATAGAAGCTCCTAAAAATTTATAAACTCAAAAATTTGTGAAATATGATTGTGTTTATAGTACAAAAGTCATGGGGTGGAGACAGGCAACTCAGAAAACTTTATCTTGAATTAACGACAGCCATGGATTAGATTACACATTGGAAGCAATCCATTTAATAATTTAATTTGAAATTTTTAGAACAAATTTGAGGAAATACCTTAAAAGATTACATTTATTCTGTCAATGGATTACACAGTTTTGACTTAGATTTACTAAAATAAAAAATGTGAAGGTCATCTAACTTTGAGAACTTGTTTTAAATATTCAAAGTTAACAAACACATGCATTTTAATAAAACAAAAAATAACAAATATAAAATGCACAGTCCACCTCATTCACTATGTTGAGGGTGAAATGGCCTACGGATGGAAAGTTTTGCTGAAAGGAGCAGAGCCAGACAGCTGACCAGTATAGTCCTCCTGTTTTAATGATCACATGAGAAGAGCTCCTGTCTCACAGTGCAATAAAATTCACCCTAAAAACTACAGTATGGTCCCACCAGTGAATGTCCTACACGGAGGAGGAATTCTGAATTCAAAAACTACATTTAGGGCTTTCAATCAGAGACCGGACAGTTTTTTAAAATAAAACTTCAGTTGCTGAGAGTTTTAAATTTGCTTTAAAAAAGCAGGTGTGTAAGTTGTGGCAGGTAAAGCCCTTTACATCACCCTCGAAAATAAAAAAGTAAGTAAGTAATTCAGTAAGTAAGTAAATAAATAAATGCAAATTATGATGATGGTTATGATGATGATGATGATGATAACAACAACAACAATAACAACAATTATTGTTGTTGTTTTGTTGTTACTGTTGTTGTTATTATTACTATTATTATTACTGATAAAACAATTTTGATCTCGTGTAATAAAAAAAAAAAACATTTTAGGGCATGTGAGCTCTAAATTTAACAATCTTTTAATTAGATCTCCTTCCTGCGACTCTGAGAACCTATGACTATAATCTATATAATCTACTATAAACTAGAATCAGAATGCGCTATGTGCTGATCCAGGACCAGGCTGAAAGTCCTGCTTTAAAAATATGATTTAAAAACAAATGATTCAGTTTTTAAACCTGTTTATCTGGGCAGTAAAACACTGTATAATATTAGAATAAACATGAACAATTAAAAACACTGTAGCAGATCATCAGAATGGAGTATAAATGTTGTGAAGATGTTGATTAGAAGAACAAAGGTTTGGTTCCTGATCTTCTCGGTTCTCCAGCCGTCGCATGAATCTGTTCACTGCGATCAGCAGCTCCTGATTCAGTTTAATGAAGGACTGATCAGACAAACCAGATAAATACTGTAAAAACTGGCCTTCCTCCACAAGAGCCCAGAACACACACACACACATACACACACACACAC
Organism: Alestes dentex; assembly: GCA_037576975.1. Lineage (NCBI taxonomy): Eukaryota > Metazoa > Chordata > Actinopteri > Characiformes > Alestidae > Alestes > Alestes dentex. Next base: position 6,662 of record JBBIGA010005984.1, on the reverse strand, counting down.
ACACACACACACACACAATCACACACTTTTTAACAAATACACTGCTGGTCAAAATCTTTTTTTATCTTTTTTTGCTAAACATACATTCACTTTTCTTTGCTAAAAAATGCATTTACAGTTTGTTCACCATTTGAGTTCCTTTATTGTCAAGAAAATATCCCATTTTATTCATTACTACCGACCTACAAAAAGCCACCTGATGTAATTATAATTATAATTTGGATCTCCAAACAAGTGTTAGATGTTTAATGAGCTATTAAGTGATGAAACAGTTAATGAGTGCATTTAAAGTTAAAGGACAGTCTAGAATTTGACTCTGCATCACCACATAACCAGTTAATAGGAGTCAGACCTGCACTGTTACAGATTCTTTCATCTTATAAAGGAAACTTGTCTTATTTTACTTATTTTCGTTTCTAGCTGTTCTAGTGTTCTCGGATCTCTTATGCGTGATCTGTAAGCCCTGAAATAGCAGTGCGGTGCTTTACAATAAAGTCCCTCATTTATGTGTTTATTGTTAATTACTGTGATGTTTTAAGATCCAGGCGCCACTCAAAAGTTTTGAAGTATGAATTAAACATGTTCAGTTTTCATCTATATTTACAGACATTTGCATATAAAATGATTAATAGGCTCAGTTTTAACAGCTGCTCTATTCCACTACAGTGCTCTAAATGTATGCTGATCATTTTTATCAAGTTACTCTTTGCAAATGTTCAAAAAAAGACAAATTTCATGATGAGGACAGAAAACGTACCAAAGTCAGTTTCCTGTGTGGCGTCCTGAGGAGAAGTCGCATCTGCGCTGTTCACGCCACGGAAAAAGTCGGGTCCGGCCGCTCAAAAGCTTCAAAAAGGAACTAAAAAAACCTTTTAAAAAATAAAGAAAGGAAAAAAAGAAACAGAAACTAAGTGTTTTACACCTGTTCAGCCGAAGCAGATGTGGAGTGCCAGATCCTGTGAGGCTACAAAACTCCGCCCACTTTTCAGCCAGCTAATCTGCAGCTCTGCAGTCTTTAGCCATACTGTGTTATTTCTTGAAAAAAATATATAGCCCCACCCACTTATTTAACTAAAACAAACCTCTGAGGTCACAGGACTCCGCCCTCTCATTAACATTCTAAATGAACCTGAGGCTGCTCAACTCCACCCACTCATTTAGCTCTCAAATGAACCTGTTAGGTGGCACAGCTCCACCCACTTTTGTAGCAGTGACACTGCAAGGCTAGACAGCTCCGCCCACTTATGCAGAAACAAGTCTGCAAGGCCACACAGCTCCAGCATGCAAGAATACACAGCTCCGCCTACTTTTGTAGTAGTGAGTCTGTAAATCTACACAGCTCCATCCACTTTTGTACCAAAGGCTCTGTAAGGCTACACAGCTCTGCCCACTATTGTAGAAATTTTTCTGCAAGGCTACACAACTCCGCCTTCTTTTGTAGTAGTGAGCCTGTAAATCTACAAAACTCCGCTTACTCTGCCAACTTTTGTGCCAATGGGTCTGTAAGGCTACACAGCACCGCCCACTACTGTAGAAATGAGTCTGCAAGGCTACACAGCTCCGCCTACTTTTGTAGTAGTGAGTCTGTAAATCTACAAAACTCCGCCTACTTTTGTACAAATGGGTCTGTAATGCTACACAGCTCAGCCCACTATTGTAGAAATAAGCCTGTAAATCTACACAACTCCGCCTACTATTGTAGAAATAAGCCTGTAAATCTACACAACTCTGCCTACTTTTGTAGAAATAAGCCTGTAAGTCTACACAGCTCCACCAAGTTTTGTAGAAATGAGCCTTTTAGGCTCTACCAACCTTTCTTAGCAGTGAGATGCTTGATCTGTCAGACTATCCTCACAAGCTCATTGCAAGTTTGTGAGACCATCTCTAATTACTCATCAACCATTAAATAGGCCCTGCCCATTCTTTTGACTATTAAATTAGCCCCACCCACTTATGTGCTCTCTCTCAGACCCTTTCGTGACTAACAAGTAGCTAACAAAACCCAGGAGCTCAACAGAAACTGAAATGTCAGTCGGCCGGCCTGAGGTTTTTTTTTTCTTCTTTCCTTTGAAAAACCCACAAAACCAAAGATAACAAAAGTGCTGGCTGTTGCAAGCTGGACTTAGAAGTGCAACTTCTCACTGCAGCCTCATCAGTGTCGAGCCGCCAAGGAAAGAACCAGTTTAGTTTGCCTGCTACTTTCTCTTTATTTGTCATATATACATGACCATTCTGAAGTCTTGGCACACTGTGAGATTTTCTTAATTTGCATGTTACTCAATATTTACTTACAACACTCAAGATTTCTTTCTAACAAATACATTTACAGTTTGTTCACCATTCAAATGCCTTCATTAGCCAGAAAATGTCATTTTTAATCATCACTAAAAGTCAACTAATATAATGCAGAGCAGTGTTAGATATTCAATGAGCTATCAAGTGATGAAACAGATAACGAGTGCATGTAAAGGACAGTCTAGAATTTGACTCTGCATCACCACACAACCAGTTAATAGGAGTCAGACATGCGCTGTCACAGATTCTTTCATCTTATAAAGGAAAATTTGTCTTATTTGACGTATTATCGTTTAGAGTTGATCACAACTTTCCAATGTTTAACAAGAAAAAAATAGCGGTTTGTGAAATAAATGGGTAAGTGGTAAAAAGCTGTAGTTTGCATAAATGTTTCACTCGTAGTGTATTTGTAGCATTTTTGGTTTGCATATTTGTATGTTGTTATTTATGGTACTATACATACATGATCATACATTACACATACATTAAAATGCATTAAGAGGAAAATAATTATCAGTAATTTGGCAACTTCCTTTCTGAAACTGCTGGGACCTCGTCACTCTCCGCCCGCTGCTTATCCGTCCACACCACAGACTTCACGCTTGTCCTCAGACAGATCTCTCGTTGTAGCTGAATTTTGAGCCAGGTACGTGCCCAGCTCCAAGATTATTTATTTCTTCATATGTTAATCAGTAGGGATTATTGATGACATTTTGGATGGTCTTGGTTAGTTGTGTGTTTTATACTTTATTTCATGTACTTAGTCTACTCACACACAGTATCCAGTCTTTAAGTGGACATTTACTCATTACAGAAAGTGAACTAGGCTATTAAAGGTTCCACAGTTGCATAAAGGATCTACTTTATAAATGTTTCTAAATTTCTGTGTAATTCAGTAATTGTGATATTAAAAAGTTAGAACAGTGATGGTGAATGGAACCACACAGCTCCAACACAAATACAGATGTTTAATTCTCCACTGACCCCAGTGAAGCTCCGCGTGTCTCTGAGTGTTTATAGGTATGTTGATGATTGTAAAATTATCGTAAAATTATTATCATCTGAACTAAATCAGTTTTCTTTGGGGACTATTTTCCCTCCACCATGAATGAGTTTAGTTAAAGGACAAAAAGCTTCTCAGAAGTCTTATCTCAGACATCAGGAGGTGCAACCACAACTTTTTATGGAGTAATTTTCTGTAAGGGAGATTTTAGAGACAGATGTCTGGGTCCATTCACCACCACTGTGAGCCGTTCCGAGTTTCTCTAGAATAGAGAGTTTCTCAGCGTCTTATTTTAGACTTAAAGGAGCCAGAGCTTCTTAGAGAGCTTCTCCTGTGCTGATAGATGTTGGACATTCTACTGCAGTTCTGCAAATTACTGTAGTTTTTGAGCTAATGTTTGTCATCCCAGCCTCCCACTGAAATTTTCTGTTCCTCCTTTTTTTAATGGAAGGCGCCAGAATGGAACTGCTAGAACAGAACATTAAAATAAGAGGCCAAATTCAGATTCAACTACGGTTACATAGTTTAGTGGAATAAAACTCACAAATGTGCTCCAGGGGGGCTCGTTTCAGTTCCTAATGTTGATTCAGCACAAACTGGAGAGTTTCTGTGCAATTTTGATGGTAATTTTACCTTCGTTTCTCAATGTCCTTCAGTCTCCTGCAGCCCAATGAGGTACACATTCAAATCTGATGACTGCATGGTCATCACCATCCCCATCCAAAGCATCAGAAAGGCTCAAGATGGTCAACTGATGCCTGAAAAGTTCACCTGCGTGTTCAAGGACATGTACAAGGTCTTTCAGAGAGGCCGGCCAAAGGCTCTGGGGGTAAGGGAACTTCTCAGCGGCTTTGACAGACCTTTTATTTTTACTTCTCCAAAAGGTCCACAAATTCCATATAATATTCAAGTGGAACCTCTTAGCATGTATAATTGTATAGCTGTTCATTTTTTTTAACTTTACAAATGAATGAAAATGACCAAATGAAGTGAAATGAAGGAAAGGAGGAACGAGGAACCAAACATAAATGACAAAAACACACATTTATTGCTTGTTTTCTCTGATGAAAATGAAGATTACATTTTGAAGGTCAAAGTAGGGTAAACCATGTTAAAACTGTTTAATTCAAATCATCATTCCATTTTAATTAGCATCATTTCATGACCAATTGACCAGTAGAAATGGTCCAACACATTGAATAATTCTTGTTAAATTAATTTTAAGTTTAAAAATGACTCCGAACATTTATTTGTGAAATAATTACTGTTAGAATAAAAACAAACAGTACAGTGTGTGTGTGTGTGTGTGTGTGTGTGTGTGTGTGTGTGTGTGCGCGCGTGTTTGCGTGTTAGCTTAGCTCTCCAGTATTTATAGTATTTATCTGTTTTTACTAATCAGTCCTGTTCATAACTTTACTAAACACACACCACTCGGATCCCCCACTACTGTATTTATGATTATTGGTGTGTATTCTAGAGTTATATTGTGTTTTTACTGCCAAACACACTCAATGTTCAGATAAACAGCTTTAACCCTCTTTTATCTGCCTGAATCTTTGAGACAGTTCGTATATTTGTCCTGTCCTGTTTTCTGTGTGTTTCAGGTGGCGCAGCTCACCACCGGGGTCTTCATCGTGTGTCTCGGGGCCATTTTTATCAGCACCTACGGCAGCGATCACTCCCGCCACATCATCCCCAGCGCTCTGGTGAGACACAATCACGTTACATTCAAACTCACAACACAATAAACTCTCCATCTGCAGCTCGGGACACAATTTGCTTCTTTTTTCTGAACACTGGGGGTCCTCTAATGAAGTGAAATGAGAGATAAAAATAAATGACCCCCTCCAAAAGGGAAACGTGGTGGTCTCAGACCAGCAGTGTGTTCAGCCCTTTGAAGGCACAGCAAACGGTGAACACAGCTTCAGAGGAAAGGAAGAAAGAAAGAAAGAAAGAAAAAGAAAAAAAGGAAGAAAGAAAGAAAAAGAAAAAAAGTAGACATGAAATATAAACACACTGTGAATATGGTATAAATTCAGTGTAAATATTTATGAAGAATATAAATACAGTATAAATGCAGTATGTGTACAAATTAAGTACAGTATGAATACGATATAAATACACTATGAATACACAATGACCACTATATGAATACAGTGTTAATGTATTATGAAAACAGTATGAATTCAATATAATACAGAATGAATACGTTATGAAAACAATATAAATATAGTATGAATACACTATTACTAAAGTATAAATACGGTATGAATACAATATAAATACAGTATGAATACAATATGAATTACAGATCAAGTTTTTTTTATAATTAACACTGAAAAATTCTGTATCATTTCAGAGCTGCAGGGTTTTGTGGAGTGGAAAATGTTTTTTTTGCATGTTTATAAGCACAAATGTTCTTCTGTAATCAGTTTATAGCGTGTGGCGTCCTGACGTTTGCTGCTGGACATTCTCCATTAATGCCTGTGGTACGTATAAATAATCCAGTTTGGACTGCACTCAGAATAAAGCCTGTCCACATATATATATGTGTGTGTATATATCTAACACACGTCCCTTGTTTCTTCACACACAGATGAAAATGTCCTTCATCTTTAACATCATCGGCGTTTTCTGGGCGGTGGCGGCTCTCATTCTTTGTCCTCTGACAGATACCCATCCCAACAAGACTATTGTAATCTTCTTAATTAAGTCACAAAACCATTTACTTTCTTAATTATATATATATATATATATTGGGGGTTTTTTTTTTAATAATATTAACATATGAAGTCAGGCAGGACTACTCGTTTGGAATCATGTCATTTATCTTCCACTGTACAGCTTTTAACTCTATTAACTGTACAGTTTGTTTGTTCTATGTTCATGATTCGCATTCAGTACTAACAAATCTGTTACAGTGAAATGTAAACAGCAAAAATGTCAAGCTGGCTTGACAAAACAAGTGGTTAAGTGGTTATGCACTTCAATGGCTTCATCAAATATCGAGCCATAATAACATATTTCACAAACACTGACTAACGACTAATGTGACGCCCGCACTTTCCACGAAGTTTCTCCACTTGTCCGAAATACTTCATGTAAAGTGGAAGTGTGTATTTGTATACCTGTGTGTAACTTTTAGATTGTGTGTCTATATCTATATTTATATCTATATCTATATCAATTTCTATATCGATATATGAATAAACATGTATATATAAATATATATACATATATACCATAATAACCACCAGTTCCGCCTTCTGATGAACCCAACAACACAGTGCTAAGTACAGTGCACCACTACATATGGCTATAAATGATAAATTCCTGAATTCCCCACTGTCACACACACACACAT
>JBBIGA010005973.1:0-15553 GCA_037576975.1 Alestes dentex | reverse complement strand
TCTTTCTTGTACTCCTCTTGTTCCAGCACAAACATGTGGTGGTTGAAGAACTGTTGCAGTTTCTCATTTGTGAAGTTTATGCAGAGCTGTTCCAAGCTGTTGAACTATATAAAAAAACTATGTTCATAGTATGTACATATGACATGATTTGACCATGACATGACACTCAGTATATATATAAATAGTTAATATTTACATCAAAAATCTCAAATCCAGCGATGTCAAGCACACCAATGAAGAACTGTCTTGGTTGTTTTGTGTCCAACATCTCATTGATACGAATTACCATCCACAAGAACATTTTCTCATATACAGACTTGCAGAGAGCCATGACAGCATTGTTCACCTTGTAATTCACGAGTAAATGCATAATGTTAGAATGTTTAGCATGTTTATTGTAGCATGTTTTACTTTGTCATAAATCTAGTGAAGAACATAACTCACCTGAGGGACAGTCTGGCCTTTGGTAACAAACTCATTACCGACCTTCACTCTGGGGTAGCAAAGAGCTTTCAGCATGTCAGCGGAGTTCAGGCCCAAGAGGTAGGCGATTTTATCAGCAACTGTTTAAACAGAAAGGAATTTAAACTTTAGACTACTAATCTATATTAGTCCTTTTATATTTATAGTCACGTACCCTCAGTGCCGTCAGGCTCAGCCTGCTCCTCTCTCTGCTTCTGCTTGAACTTCATGTTGCCGTGATGTATAACAGCACCAGTCAGTTTGTAGATGTTAATTTTCTCATCAGCACTGAAGCCCAGGATGTCAATAGCAGTCTGTGTGTTGCAAGACAGTTTAAAAACATTTAAAAATTGGAACTGAACGTTCAGTGTGTTTATGATCATGAAATATCCTATGCTTACATCTGTGGCTATAAACTCTTCCACGTCATTGATGCTCTTAACTGTAATTTCCCCCTGGCTGATCATTGGATAGTCATATGGGTTAGTTGTAATGAGCAGTGCCTCTGCAATGAATAACAATGGGCTTTAAAAAATTATAAACATAAAGATATTACATTATCCCATGAACATAAAGAAACACAAATGTAATTACAGAGATCTGTGTTGTGAAATTCAATGTTCATTTTAATTTAGTATCATCCAAACTCACCAAGTAGTTCTGGCTTGTGTCCAGTCATTAACTGGTAGAAGATGTGGTAGCTCCTCTCAGCAGATAGCTGGAATGTTACTCTGGACTTTTCCAACAGATCTATACATGCAGTGTATTAATCAGACCGTATACACTAACAGTAATTGTACATTCGCTCAACAGATACTGAGTTTGTGGTAAATATGGGTCTTACAAGTTTCAATGTCAGCAGATGCCAGTTTTCCAGTGGTGCCAAAATGAATTCTGATGAATTTGCCCTACAAAAGGAAATGTTTTAAGGCCACTTTCCACTTGGAAATATTAATAAATTAACTGGTACTTTTCCAAAGTAAATCTGAAAGTTAAATATACAGTTACTCACGAAACGAGAGGAGTTGTCATTCCTCACAGTTTTGGCATTGCCATAAGCCTCCAGCAGGGGGTTGGCTGCAATGATTTGATCCTCCAGGGACCCCTAAAATACAATAGCATTTATTCGAGAGAGGAGTCTGAGCACTTAATAATTGTACATACGTAATACTTTTACCTGCATTTTGCCTGGAACAGGCTCTGTCTTTTTCTGTCCAGACACTGCGATTGTCGCAAAGTACTGGATGACACGTTTGGTGTTCACAGTCTTTCCTGCACCAGATTCTCCACTGGGAATTTATAAAGAAAAGAATGGGAAACAATAAATCGAGTTCTTTTTGATTCAGCTTCTTTTATTGATGAGATAGACTCTAAAACACACATACTCACGTGATGAGGACAGACTGGTTCTCCCTGTCTAAAAACAAGAATTCAAACAATAACTTCAAAGAGACAAAAATAAATTTAATGATACCAGATATTTCATGAAATTTGTTTTTCTGACATCTGATAAGTATTCATTCAAATATTTGTTTTTCTCACTGCACTTCTCTACAGTTCAACAAGACAAATTATGGTCATGTAATGAAACATGTTTTTTAAGTTCTGATGATGTCACAGCATGCTCAGAAAAGCATGTTGTGATATAATTGATTATGATAATGATATTGCCCAGCTCCAGTGGCAACAAATAATGGTACAAACAGCAAGGCACATGCAATCACAATATCAAGAATCAAAATATGCAGCTACTTGAAAAATAAACTTAAGGTATTATGGGCCTCAAGTGCAAAACACTAGTCCTAAAACACTAGTACAGTCCTAAGTCTTAGATAAGTTAAAAAAAAGAGAATGTTTCATGTAGTTGTTGAAGCTTCTAATTGCCTTGAATTAATTGACTTAGGATAGCTAAATTAAATTAAGAAATTAATACAGTCTTTAAGTGTAGAATTCTATTTTTTTTTCTTAGGATATAGACCAGCTATGTTTATGCACTTACCAGTGAGCATGAACTGATAAGCGTTATCAGAGATGGAGAAGATGTGGGGTGGGGCTTCAATTCTCTTTTTTCCTCTGTATCCACACACAACAACTGCATCGTAGACTGGGAGCCACTTGTAGGGATTCACAGTGACGCAGAACAGCCCTGAGTAGGTCTGCAGGATAAATGTCAATTATTTTCAGGTAATCCTGTTAGCATGCGGTTCATTTATTAATAATGAGTTACACATTAACATTTTAGCATAAAATGATTTACTTTGCAATATTTGTAATATGTCACAGATTTTTTGCATTAAACTTACGTAGATCATCCATGCTGCGTAACGCTCTTTGAGGTTATACAGTACAGCGGGCTCATTGAGGTGGGTCATCATGGCCATGTCCTCAATTTTGTCGAATTTTGGAGGATTCATGGGAAAGATTTCATTTTCTTTCACTGTAATTGTCTGTAGAAAAAAAAAAAAACAATTTAATTGAAGCTACTCTAATAGTTGAGTTTCATTCACTGCTCTGAGAACACAATATACTTACTTTTCCACATAATGTTTTGACAGTGGCTTTGCCACCCTCTCGGCCTTGGAGAACCCCTTTGAGGTACATCTCACTGGGCTCTGACACAAAATATGCTGTTTTGGCATCAAAGGGTTTGCTCTGAGCCTCAATCCTCTCTTTTTCTGGCTTCCGAAGGTAAATGGCTGCCGGGCCAAAACACTCCATCTCACCGTCTCCCATGGTGGCACTTTACTTTGAGAAATAAAAATAATACATAAACAAAAAAGCATGGAGAGAATCCTTTACACCAGGATAATGGCACAAAATCAAAGGCTGTATTAAAAAGTAATTCTAAGAATTTGTCTCTATTTATACCAGTTAAAAATATTTGCCCCGGAATGTGTTTCACACAGTGTTCCCCTGGGAATTACTAGAACAGCTTATTTTTGATTTTATAATTTTGACATGCTAGTAACAACACTTTTTTGCTGCTGAATTCCTGCCTTGCTGCAGAGACACCAACCCTCTGAGACACCTTAATCAGCTAATTATTGTTAGTAGAAGACCCTAAGTAGCAGAATGAGGTGTGTGACACTTGAGTTGTCAGTCAGTGTCAGTCAAGCATTGACACAACAGCCGGCCTGGAAGTTAGTGTATTAAAGAAATGTGACTCCAGTGTTATAAACTGCAGTAGTTTAGCAAATTATAATTTCTTCTGGACCGCTGCACTGATTCATGATAGGGCCTTTTGATTAGATATTGCACTCTAAACTACTTGATACAGTACTCAAAGTCTTTCACCTCTGTTCCTGTGCAGAGAGAAAATGTGTCTGAAATTGCTGGTTGGAGGTGCTGGAAAGAAACAATAACCGTTAACAGTTAAGGTATAATTGATATGTAATTTTTTTACTTGAATTATAATAGTTTGTTCCTGTTCCACAAAATAAAGAAGAACAAAGCTTCAGGTAAATGTACAGTTCTGCAAGGTTATATACTTAATACCTCAGAGACTAGGTGTGTCTATTGTCCATTGTTACTCACCTTTGCTGCGTGCCTGATACTTCAAGAAGTCCGAGGCAGCTTCTTATATAGACAGATGAATGTTCAGTCAGCAAAACTGACTTGCTGTATTTGGGCAGGCATTATAGCTCCGTTTAGGTGTGAATTTTTTGCATACTCGATACCTTCACGCCTGTTTCTGACAATGACTTTAGCGTTATTATTTCCCTATTGTAATAGTACACTTTACAGTGTAACCTTAGACTAAACTTTTCTAAAATAAAGATTTTTAGCTCAATTTAAGATGTATAATTGAGATTAAAATTGACAAGTGAGTAAATAATGCAAGTGCTTTGATTTTGTGTTGTGCTAGATGTCAGTTTGAAAACAAACCATCAAGAGGTCATTGAAAATTGTAAGTATATTGAAGTATCTTATTTGTTGCCAAGCTTTTGTGATTTAGTGTTGTGATGTGAAAAGTATCGGTTACTGAAGAGCAGACATTGTTTTGGTCTTAGGTAAAGCCTAATCTCCTTAATGCACATTGGCTCTAGGGTAGAGCCGAGTTTAGCTGTGGAGACGCTCTCATGTGTCACTGGAATTCAGTTTCAAGGTCTTTGGGAGCCTTTCGTATGACAAAGAAGGAAACTTAGACACAACAGTTGTCACTCTGTGAACTTGTGAGAATGATGATATTTATATCACAACAGTCAAGAGGGCAGTTGTACTGAAGACTTGAAGATGTCTGACAAAGTAACTGTATCCTATAATTAACATTTCTCAATAATTATGTTTCCTTCATGCTATGTCTGTTATTTATTGTTATGTTTTGTTACTGGAGATTTGATATGATCGTGTACAATAGATTCCACCACAGTCTAATACTGTGAGAAGATATTTTCCACTCTATTAAAATGCAAGACTTGTAGGAGTTGCTCCTTCTTTTAGACACCCTTGACCTTTCTTGAAGGGAGAAAGCAGGTCATCATCAAGTGACTAGATACATGACTGAAAAGGTGGGGTGGCATTCCTGAAGTCACACCACAGACTGGTCGAAATAAATTACATTTAGTATATTCACTCAATATTTTGCTCTTGTTTACTCAGGAACGTACTGGTTGTCATACAGTCCTTCAATTGTCTTTACTGAGAGTGGCATGTCTTTAAAACTATCCTTACATTGTGTTTTATAACTGATATAACAATGCATTGTACCAATGATAATTAGCCATGTTTCCATGGCTGGTACAAATAATTTATATACAAAAGTATTTATTTGTTACATATTTATTTGTTACGTCAAATCTTTAGTATTTAAAAGACTCTTTTTTTTAAGCCACAAACTGAAGCTGAGTCACTGAAGCTAAACGAGCAGAGATAGCTGAAATCACGTGTGAGAACGCTTTAAATTATCAGATGACAAGAAAAATATGCAGTAAGAGGTACGAAGCTGGTAGGCAGGCATGACAGGTTTGACGAGTCATCTCAAATAAGTAAGTATAGTGAAACCTCAAGCCTCAAGCCTGTTTGTTTTTGATGAGTTCTGTTAGTGTATAAGACAGGAAACACCAAATACTGCTATTTATTGTAAAAATGATAAATAAAATGATACATTTAATTTGGTAACGTTACTCCTTTCCCAACTAAGTGGCTCACGATATCAGTATTTGAACAAGAGGCTACAATGATGGCTTCTACAGCAACATACACTACCAGTCAAAAGTTTTAGAACACCCCAGTGTTTCAAGCTTTTTTACTGAAATTCAAACAGTTCAAGTCCAGTGAATAGCATTAAAGGGTACAAAGGACAGTGCTGAACTGCGAGAGGTTTAAAAATGGTAAGGTTACTCAGAAGTGAGGAAATAATTCTGTAGGGCCATGCAGTACCCTCTGGTATGTGCCTAGTTGGGATCGTCCTACAGCAAGATAGTGACCCAAAACATAAGTCCAAGCTATGCCAGAACTACCTTAGAAAAAAGAACAACATGGTAAGCTGGAAAACATGGAGTGGCCAGAAGTCTCCAGACTTAAACCCCATCTAGCTGCTTTAGGATTAACTGGAAAGAAGAGTGAAAGCAAAGCAACCTATAAGTATCGCACACTCATGGGAACTTCTGCAACATAGTTGCAGAATGAACAATGAGACATTGAACCGCTTGAATTTCAATACCAAAAAAAACTGAAAAATTGGGGTGTTCTAAAACTTTTGACCGGTAGTGTACCTTGCATGAACAGCTGACTGTGAATTATTGTTTCCTACTGAATAGATTTATAATTGCAGTAAGAAAGCTACATTTTTAAGAGTGATTGTCTGGACATGCATGTAAGTATTTGTTCAGAAATACCATCAAATGGTCAAAAGTAAAATTAAAAATAAAGTATGAAAATTAAAAAATATTGAAAGTATCAAAAAGTAATACTTAAGAGGGAAAAGAGGCTTTTGTCCGGGAAACAAAAAGTGTGAGTGGGGGGGGCGAATGATTTTGCAAAGTGTGGGGATACGGCGACACCCCCCCTGCTATAATGATTCCGGCACCCATGTCCACAAGTGCAACAAATTGTTTAAACTTTGTTGAATTTATCGTACAAGATATTTCACTGTTAAGTTGAAGTGAAGTAAATGAGACTATTATTGCACTGTTAAACTGTTGGTTTCTGTTGCGGAGTTTATTTTGTTATATACAGTACTGGAGAAATAGTGTGAAAGATGTGTTATTCTATTGTTACCTCTAGGTTATAATTGTGGCTTGAGATGCCTTGGGTGTACGTTGTAGTCTGTAATGTTGATTATTCATTCACTCATATGCCAAAATTCATTTGAACTTTTAAAAACTTCTACAGCAAAAATGTCTGCAATTAATTTTAAATTCATTAATCAAAGAGACTGTAATTAATTTGATATTTGTTTAATCACTTGACACCCATCGTTTTTAATATATTTCATTAAATATATAGAATTGTGTTCCTGCTCTATGACAAAATACTACTACTACATCAAAACAACACACAGGAGGATGCCACCTAATACCTTCACTAAAACATTAAAAAGGGACGTATTTATATTATAAGGCACTTATAAATGGGAATCTCTTTGTATATACATAAAGCATAACGCATTACAAAATCATAAGCATAGCATAATCTTTCTATTTTTTAATGTCTGCCTTGTTTCTTGTTTCTTTCTTTTCTAACCTTTAGTCCTTTGTGATCTTGTGATTATTATTGTATTATTATTATTAATATTATTATTATTATTGTTCTTTTATTATTTTGTTGTGTACAGTGTCCTTGAGTGTAAAATGTATTATTATTATTATTATTACTATTTTTCATTAAATCATAATTATAGAAAGTACAAATATTTTAAAGATTTTTTTGTTTGAAATATATTGGTTTTCGTACAATGAAATCACTTTGATAATAAAGGTAATGTTAGTTCTAATACAGCATTGATTTTTTTTATGTACATGTAAAGCCTGTTCATACAAACAATGTACTGTACATCATGAAAAAAACGTGAAAGCGGTCTTGTGTTTAGGTTTGCACAGCTTCTACCATCTGTAACAACAGGCCTTTCCTGTTCCCATAATCATGTATGTATTTGACTTCACCGGTTTTTGGGCCATGCATTTCTTTCCAGTTACACTATTGTCACTGCAGATGCTGAAGGAAATTCCAAGGAATTTACACTGGATAAAATGGTAACATGTGCCCAATAAAATGTTAGAGCATTACATCATCTCCTCAAGGATGGTCTTCTCGAGACTATGTGCAAATATAGCGGCTTGGTCAGCTGTGTCATAAGTGCATTGCTGTTTGCCAGTGAAGGTCATGCTTGCTATTGTGGTGTCAAGTTTAACTTTAGATATGGGAGTGCTGTAAGCTGTGTTAGTAGAATCAGTCTTGATAATAAAGCCTTGTCTGTATACTTGCTTTTAGTATCTGAAAAGAAAGAACAATTTTCTAGAAAAAAGTATGTGTTTTTTAACACAAGGAACTTTCTGCTTAAGAGATTCTCTCCAGTTATAAACAATTTGGGGACAAATTCTAATTTACAGATATTTCTACAACAGTGTTAATAGTTCCCCTCAACCAAAACAATAAACTGTTTTGACTGTCAAGTCTACAAAAGATCTGCTCTTGATTGTTAGGACTTGTTAGGGCTTGTAGAATGATTACTTATATCTGTTGCTGGCCATCTAATAATAAGATTACTCTCTATTTATGGGGTACATTTTATTTCAATGTGACCAGACTAATCACAGTTTGTTAAAAACGTAGGTTTTTGAGTATCTAGAAATTTTGTGTTTAAAAAGCGTACTGTGACCACAGCTAGACCCTGCTCACCCTCTTCAGCGGCACACTGCCATATCACACAATCAATGAAGTGATTTGTGCTGGACTATGTTCTACGGTTCGCTTTTTCAACTCCATCACAACAAAGAACGTTTAGCCGGCCACAGTTTTTGTCTAGGTGATTAAAAATGCAAAAAAAATCTGGAAATTCTTGCAGCGGTTTTATTAGACTGGTTTGTTAATGGACATTTTACAAGAAATGCATATTATATGATCACTTGTCCATGTCCTATCTGGGGTTTGTTTTAATCAGTGATCTCCTTGTCCTAAAAAGGAGATAAACAAATAGATGTACGCATCATTAGTGAAAGGTTATATATAAAATGTGTTTGTGTGTATTTACATGTTCTAAATGGATGTTATTTGTAGTGATTTTCATTCCTGTGACATTTGTCATGACATTTATTGCGGAATCTAAGTAAAACATACTTTTCCAGCATCTCTGCTCTTGGCTCTCAGCTTGTTGACCTGAGCTTCCTCCAGCTCATGCTGCACCTTCCTGAACCTGGACAGGTGATTGTTAGCCTGTTCCTCCTGTTAGAGTGACACACATCCAACCCATTATTAAAAGTACAACAGTGAAGCATTTGTTGGAGAATGTAAGTGTTATGGGTTGCACTGTTAATTTAGATCATCCAGTGGGAAACTTACTGCTTCCTCAGCCTGTCTCTTGTAGGCCTTCACTTTGAACTGCAGCTTATTGACAAGATCCTGCAGTCTAGTCACATTCTTCTTGTCATGGCAAGGTTCTCAGCCCCATCAAGACGATGCTGCAGATCTTTGACTGTAACCTCAAGGTTCTTCTTCATCCTCTCCAGGTGAGCACATGTGTCCTGCTCTTTCTTCAGATCCTCTGCCATCATGTCTCTCACCTTGTATCTGTATCATGTCACCCTCAAGCTCCTTTTTGGTATTGATCAAACTGTTATTCTTTTGAAAGACATAATTCAAGCTTATATGTGGGATCAACTCACCTGAGAGTGCAACAATGTCAAGCGCTCACTGGCATCCACCAGCTCTTGTTCAGCCACATTGCGGCCTCTCTCTGTCTGCTCCAGTGCAGCTCTCAGCTCCTCAATCTCTGACAGCATCATGTCTTCCTCTGAGAGCCTCATCAAGGTGCAGTTGGGCATCCTGTACATTTACATCTGAGCAACATATGCTGTAGATTCTTGTTCTCTCTTTTCATGGTCTCCAACTGGTCAATATAGGAGTTCTTCATCTTAAAGAGCTCAACGCTTTCTGTGCTCCTTCCAGCTCAGCCTGACTTTCCTCATATTTCTGCTTCCATTCTGCCAAAACCTAAATAATGTAGGTGAAAGTGAGATTCTTTGCCACTCCAGGGATTCAGCACTGTTGGCTGCATCATTTTAACTGAGATGCTTGACTTCTTTTGAGATGCTTGACCATGTCAGAGTTCCTTTGTTTCTTGTCAAGGTTGGCAGCCAGTGCATTAGCTCTCTCAGCATCAATCATTAAACCACAACAAACAGTAACAAATGTCTGTTTATGAGTCTGCTGTGCATTTAGCCCCTCAAGATTGATTTGTTTCTCCTTGTTTTGTCCCTGTCCGTTCGCCTTAGCCATGATATCACAGACTCTCTGTCTCTGACACATATTTTAAAGGTGACTTGACCATCTGCTCTCTCTCCCCAGATATTACAGTAGTTACTCAACCACTAACATACATTATTTAAATGATCAGTACTCGACCCCTGATCAACCAATCAAAAGTCTGTATATTTCTGCATTGCACCAAATGTTAAGTGACGTTTTGACATTGAAAATATTGCCAAACTTCAATACGTGCTCCAACAAGAAGCACCAAAACAAAATGGGTGGAACAAAAATAATAACGAAAGAAAATGTGAAGTGAGATTGCATGGTTGCTTTAAAACCAGTGTTTAGATACACCCAAACATTGGCTTTATGGACCAAAAAAAGTTTGCATAAAAACCCCAGAGATTTGAATCTTTAACTTCTGATTCAGAATCTAGCACTTTAGCACTGCACCACCAGAATTGACCAACTCATACTAAGCTCTCTATGAGTATGGCTGAACGTTTAGCATCATTCATAGGCTGGTTATTTTTAATTAAACCACAACAAACAGTGACACATGTCTTTTTAATATAACTGTGCTGAGCTTTAGTGAAGTCTGTTTAAGAGTCTGCTGTGTGTTTTGCTCCACGTTTGTTTCTTCGTGTTTGGGTTTTTTAAGCTTTTTTGTCCATTCCTGGCCCCCTTATCCATGACGCCACAGACTCTCTCTTTCTGATACACATTTTAAAAGTGACTTGACCATTCTCTCTCTGCCCTCATATACTACAGAGGTCTCTTGACAATTTTTAATATGATCAATACTCAGGCCCTGATCAACTGATCACAAGGTTATATACAAGTGTACAATTATGGATACGAATGGACATTTTGACATTGGAATGGTCAGATGAGAAACGATGCCTTTTTAGCTATAAAAAGAATACAAATAATAATAAATATAAATTTGAAGAAGAACAGCAGAAGCAATCACACTAATAAATGACCTTTGCTTGATTCTGCTGGGGAATCCCTCTCTGCAGATTCTGATACCCTCCATAACACCATTATACCTCAGCTGATAGATGACCAGGGCATTCTCCATCACACCCAAAGTGGCCAGTGCAATGTTAAGGTTGTCCATATCTTTTTTGGAACCTTAATGTTAACAGTTACTATGTTTTGGAGTTAATTATTGAAGACTGAATATTTTTTTGAAACAGATGAAAGTTGTAAGAGTCCCTACCTGGAGTCTTGGATTTATTTGGAATTAAGCAATGTACAAAGTGAGGATGAGTGCTCCTTAACTTGGTCATCAGTTTGGCCAAGTTCTTCTGTGAAAATGTTGATAGTCTCTGTTAGGATATCTAAATATACAATGGATGGCATTTTATGTTTTGGAACACTGAATGTCTTTTATGTACAGTTTGAATTTCAGTGTAAAATTATTCTTACTCTGAAAAGAGCAGACACCATCTGGAAGGAGCCACCTTTTTTGCCACCCTTCTTGCCCCCAGCCTCTATAGTTAAAACCATTTACAGTTATGATTTCACAGTTGAAATAATGTAGTGTAGTGCAAATTAGAATTTGTAATGAGTAGTCATTCTTAAATGTACTATGTATTTTCTGTATGTTTTAAGTTGTTTATGTATCTAATGTTTAAACCCTGCACACATTTTTTTAAGATTCAGTCAGTTTTTGCCCTGGGAATTCAGATGTTTATTTAGAATGTACTGTATATTTTTCACTATGCTCTGTCAGTTTCAGTACTTACAAAACGAGAGGAGTTGTCATTCCTGATGGTCATGGCGTTACCATAAGCCTCCAGCAGGGGGTGTGCTGCAATGATCTGGTCCTCTAGTGAACCCTAAACACAGTAGAAGATATTTATGAACAATAATGCTGAGTACTGATGCAAGCATAATTCACATGCAGCTTTTTCAGTTACATGAATTTTGCCAACAGCAGACTCTGTCTTCTTCTGCCCAGTCACTGAGATTCGTTTAGTGTTTACAGTCTTTCCTGCACCAGATTCTCCACTGGGGCAGAATGAGTAACTACATGTCTTTCCTTAACACTGTCATAAATGCTCTGGAACATAAATATAGTTTAATGTGAATCTGCACTCACGTGATCAGGACTAATTGGTTTTCCCAATCTACAGAAACTGTGAAGTTTATTATTGTTGACACATTAATGAAGTACCCATTTTAAATAGAGACTGTTGTGCACTGTAAAGCTATGACCCACAATGATCGTATTTCATGCATTATTTCATTTGCAAAGGTAGAGACCTCATACCAGTGAGCATGAACTGATAGACGTTATCAGAGATGGAGAAGATGTGGGGTGGGGCTTCAATTCTCTTTTTGCCTCTGTATCCAGCCACAACAATTGCATCACATACTGGGAGCCACTTGTAGGGATTCACAGTGACGCAGAACAGCCCTGAGTAGGTCTGCAGATGCAAATACAGATATTTACAGAGTGCCGTTATAGTGTTACTTCTTGTGTATATATGATTTTATTTGTTCATTCTTTGTTAAACTTTCGTAGATCATCCAAGATGCGCAACACTCTTTAAGGTTATACAGCACAGTAGGTTCACTGAGATGGGTCATCATGGCCATGTCCTCAATTTTATCAGATTTTGGAGAATTAATGGACCTCATACTCATTAACTGTGATCATATATAAAATGATAGTTGTTAGATTACCACACACCAGTTGATGTATTGCTCTGTGTATATAGCAATGAATTGCTGTATTATGTGTACACAAGTTGTTATGATATTACTCTGTGATCTCTATGTTCTATAACCTCTACGGTCCTCTAGACTTTCAGTGAAGGTTTTTACCAATTTTGTTTACTGAGCCAGTATTGTAACAATAGGCTTGTTTGATCAAATTATTAGTTGGGGGTTACAATCTTTATATATTTTTATATTTCATGATATTTTTCAGGTAAACCAAACTAGTTCAACTGTAGTTTTATGAACTTGATAGAAGGACTTCCACGTCTAATTAACCAACAAAATTAGTAAGCAACCAAACACCTTTATTCTAATGGGTGAGGCCAATTTAAAAATTAATCAGGAAGAGTATTCCCACTGATACACACACACTTAGGTCATTAAAAATTATTGGTGATTCATCAACTCAGCCTTGCACTTAAAACAAAAGAATTCTGGCCTGAAATCTAGACTGAAGTGAGTTTAGCCTAGGAAAACAAAAACCCAGGCACATATGTTTGCTTAGATTGATGAAAATACTTTCCTATGGCATGCCTTTCAAATGGTTATCAGGCATGGATGTGATCTCTAATATTTTTTCAGACTGCCCTAAAATAGTACCACTTCCTGAAAAAACTGTGATCCTTAGAGAAATTTTAGCCTCTCTGACCATTCTCCTTACTGTGCGTAAAATGAACATGAACACTTTTCCAGGCTGGTTCACTACAGTGCCAGTTTCCAATGTAAAAGTTGTTTTCCCGGCAGTGGAAATGGTGTACACTTGTTGTCTTTTCACTTACACACAGAGTTTCATCAGTGACTTTGCCACCCTCCCTACTCTTTAAAGTACCCTTGACGTACATCTCAGTTGGATGAGGAACAAAAAATGGTGTTTTGCCATCAAAAGCTTTGGACTGGGCTTCCAACCACTCCTCTTCTGGCTTGCAGCGATAAAAGGCAGCTAGGCCAAAACGCTCCATTTCTCCATCCCCCATGATGGCACTTTATGGCTGAGTCAAAAAATGTTTGACAATCCTGCAATGTGTTTACATGAATACCTCATGTAGATAATGCCTCATACCGCAAAGATGATATGTCAGTGACTTTTATAATTAAAAACAATATCCTCTACATATTTTTGTAAAAATAGCAGAAGTAAAATGTAAATATTAGTTGTATGACAGTTGTGCGAAAAACAACCTTACCTGGTTTGACAAGTGGCAACTTGCTGGCAGAAAAGGACTGAAAGAATTCTAAAAACTGAAATAAATCATAGAACAGGTAAGATCTTTTATATGGAAATAAACATCTGAGCATCATAAAAAGGGGTAATATGCAAAGACTGTCACCTTTGCAGGATGTTTTGGGAAGTCTCAGTGGCAGAGTAAGCCTCTTATATAGCACAATATGCCTTAACTCAGCATAACTATTGAGCTACATTTGGTTATTCTGTATTTCTTCCCTAAAAGGCAACATACTCATAGTGACAAATGAGTGGATTCCCATGGTGACAAGATACTCTTATATCTATGGGCACCAGAATCATTATAGCAGGGGTGGACAGGTCCCCCTCTTCGTCCCCCCACGAATGCAGTCAAAAGCATTCGTTTCGTCCCCCCACTTTTGGTTTCCCTGACAAAAGCAGAGACATATGCGCAAAACCCGCACCCGCGAGGTGTAAACGATGCCCCCGCCCCCACGGCGCCCCTGCGTATATCATTAACTTTAGCAAAATAAGCCTGTCTGACAAACCAAGGTCACTAATGTTCCAAGGTCACTAACATTTTTTAGATGTATTTAACTGAAAAATCAAGTGGTGATTTTAGTAATAGTTTAATCAGAGTTTCGTTAAAGCAACTTGTTTGTATCAGCATATTACTTATTGTCACGTTTTCCCTTCATTTTGAGAATTCAAAATCATTCTTTAATTTTAGTGGAAGTTATTGTCAATTAGTCAATTGTTTCAGCAGATGCTTACTTGGCAATATACATTTAGAGAGTGCTGCGTGTGATGAACATGATTCTTAAACTGAATCTGATCCAGTTGATGTCTTAACACACTGTTCTTTTTGGGAATAAATACAAAGATTTAAGTTATTTACGTACACTGTAAAAAAAAAAAAAACGTAAAAAAGCGGTAATTTTCTGGCAGCAGGGGCGCCAGAAAGTGTCTGTTAAAAAAACGGAAAAATACTGTCAGGAAAAAAAACCAGTAAAAAACAGTAAAAAAATGGTAATTTCTTATCCTATAATTACGGTTTATTACTGTTATTCTACTGTTATATCCTTATAAAACCATGAAATCTTTTAATTTTAACATAAATTAATTGTTAAAATACAGTCATACACCTCTACAACACAGAAAATCGTCTTTAAAAAAAGTTAAGTACAGATAATAACATATACTGTAAAAAAACACACACAGTTTTTATAACACTTCTTAAACTTTTTTTTTTGCAGTTTAAACTGCAAAAATAACTAAGATTTGGTTTAATTATAAAACACACAACAACAGTAATCTTAATTTTGTTTTATTTGTTATCTGCAAATACAGCCTGTGATCAACATTTAACAAAGCATTTTTTTATGAAACTGGTTCTCCCCACTGGTTAAAACTACTGGTCTTTACTCTGAGCTTTTATTTAACCCTGTACTTTGAAATGTACACAATTTAAAACGTGTAAACACACGTTAAAACGCTGCACTCACTCAAGATAACAGTCAGCCACAAAATACAAGCAGAATGAACCCTTTACACATTACAGAATAGTATATAAACTAAATGGAAATGTATGAAACAAAAAGAAGCTGGCATGTGAGATGTCTACTCATGCCATTCAAAGTCTGCAATGTTTGTAATCATAGAAAGAACCTTAGGATTTATGGACTGCTGTTTTTTAGATTGCTGCTTCTCCACTTTGGTCCCCCTATCTGGATTTATCCTGAAAAGGCATCTGTGAAGACAGAAATA
>JBBIGA010005924.1:0-15558 GCA_037576975.1 Alestes dentex | reverse complement strand
AAGAATGTAGGCCCTCTAAAATAGACAAACGAAAATACATTGTTGATAAGCGTTGCAAATTGTTTTGGGCTAGGGGCTCCACGGGCCCCCTGCACCCCAAGGGCCCCTGGGCAGCGGCCCCGCTGGCCCGGTCCGTAATCCGTCCCTGTTTCATAACCATGATAACTTTAACCTTTAAGATTCCCCTTAAAGATTTTGAACCTGATACTTTTGATTTTTGTAGCCACTCTTTCTCTCTCTCCTCTCTCTCTCTTTTCGTCTTTCTGTCTCTGATGAGGTCTGACGCCACCCATTCACAAACATCCTGAGCTTCAGAGAGATGTTGTGACTCTGTTTGTCGTGCAGACACAACATCCACCAATCAGATCAGTAACTCTTATGGACTTGTACCGAGCACATACAAAGCTAATGCATCTTCAGCCTTGGCGGGGACAACCTGAGATCTTCCTCAAATCCCATAAGTTGGAGAACCCAGCCGTGACTGTCTGGATTTTGGAGATGGCTCCAAAGCTCTGAGAGGGCTAAACCTGAAGCTGCTATAGGAGGAGCTCCACTGTATTCCTAAAAGTCATGTTACATAAATAATCAACCTGAACATGCAATGTAAATATATAAATACTGTATATCAGTTCTAAAGGCACAGTAACAAAAACAGCCTGTTTAATTCAAAGGATAAAGAGAGGTTGGAAAATGTGTTATGACTGTTTTTTTTTTCTTCACAAAACCACACAGATCTCATAAGTGGACCTCATGGACTTCTGCCAAAAATACAAGAAAAATGTAGGATGAACCCTTTAAGCTATTCAGAATTTGTATATATGAAAATGTCTATTTTTAGTTCAACTTCTTGTCAGACTGTATTTTATTGGGGGTTTTTTTGTTTTGTATCTCAGCCTGTTTTATTATTCCTGTACAGCAGATTTTTTTCAAAAAGGTGCATTATTATTATTATTAGTAGTAGTAGTCATTGTTGTTGTTGTAGTAGTAGTGGTATTACATTATTAAATGATGATCTGCATGTTAAAGTTACAGTATGTGCAAATACACATTTTAATATTGGGTGAATGGGCCTTTCCTTCAATCCATTGCTTTTATTGCTGTTTCTGGAAACTGAGACCCCAGAGTGATGACAGATGAGTAAAGCTATAAATCGTAGTCATAGAGTTGCCGTAAGTCATAGAGTTGCAGTGGTGCAATGTGTGGAATGGGGCTTATTTGTTTATGGAAGTTTTCAGCAGCTGTAGATCAGCTATGATAGCTAACTCAGGAACAGGCGGAAAAATCAATACACTCCCCCCCCCCTTTCTCTTTCTCTCTGCTGACTGAGAGAATGCAAGAGACAGAAAGGAGAGAGCAAGGGAGAGAGAAAAATGGAGAGAGCAAGGGAGAGAGGTCAGTGTAGAAGGTCATACTTTCACACTGAAAACTTAAAAGAAAGGCAACGCACGGAAGTTTAAATATTTAAAAATAGAAAAAAACAGAAATATTACCAAATAAGGACAATCTGACCTCCCCCCTCCCCTCTCTTCCCGCACATTGACCCAGTCACACCAAACGCTCACAAACATACACGCACACACACACACACACACACACTCCGTGTTGTAACAGTGGCAGGGAGTGGCCCTGGTTCTCTGGGTGTAGCTGTTTTAAGCAGGGTGCATTAACACATAGACTTCCATTCTCTTTCACCCACAAGATGCCCTAAAGATGGTCATTTCCATTCTGAAGAGCATTTATTTAACATCATTTCTAACTTTAAAGGACCCATTTAATGAAAAACAGAATTTTATTGAGTTCAGCCTGTCTTACATTCAGTATATCTGCCCATTCAGCCAGCTGCAGTTTAGCCCCATCCATTCATAAGGTGTTTCAGCCCGACTGCTTTTCGAATTAGGCACAGTATAGGACAGCCAATCAGAACAGAGCTTATTTATATATATCAATCTAAAGGGACAGTAAGGAAAACAGCCTGTTTAATTTTGAAGGATAAAGAGAGGTGGACACGTAAAAATCTTCAGGGCTGGACAAAACAGCAAAATATACTATCATGATAGTTATTTGACATTTTCAAAATCAGTATATCAGCTTGTTCTGCTGAAATTTAGTAAATTCAAACACACACAAATCACTAACAAAGCAGTACTGTCACATTTCAATGTTATAAAATTTGATGTAAAAACTTATATTTATTATAATATGTTGTTCCTGTTGATTTAACAAAACTCTTCACTCAATTTTGTACCTTCATTTTTAACCATTTTACATAATTAAAAAATCATGAACAGGTAAGAAAAACAACAATGTATTCATTTATGTTAATTTATAAGTTACAGATATTTTTTAATTCTCCTGTAAATTAAGCGCAACAGCTCTGAATAAAGTTAATGTCAAGAATATCCCAGTGTTGTTGTATGAGGTAAGCAATACTGACTACCATGGTGGTATTAGCTCAGTGGGTAAAAACACTTGCCTGTGACTCCAATGACCACAAAGTTGCTGGTTCAAACCCCACTGTTGTGCTCTTAACTCTCAGTTGCTCCAGGGGGACTGTCCCTCTGACCAGTGACTGTAAGTCGCATCAGCCAAATGCCTCCTTTAAGATAATGAAGCTGCCTTAACAGCTATTATACGGTAACTTTTGATCAGTCCTGCACATCAGCTTGGAGGAATTTTAGTCTATTCCTCCTTACAGAACAGCTTCAACTCAGGGATGTTGGTGGGTTTCCTCGCATGAACTGCTTGATTCGGGTCCTTCCACAACATCTCAATTGGATTAAGGTCAGGACTTTGACTACGCCATTCCAAAACAATAACTTTATTCTTCCTTAACCATTCTTTGGCAGAGGAACTTTTGTGCTTAGGATCGTTGTCTTGCTGCATGACCCACTTTCTCTTGAGATTCAGTTCATGGACAGATGTCCTGACATTTTCCTTTAGTATTTCCTGGTATAATTAAGAATTCATTGTTCCATCAATGATGGCATGCTGACCTGGTCCAGATGCAACAAAACATCCACCACCATAATACTACCACCCCCATTTTTCATAGATGGGATGAATTCTTCTGCTGGAATTCAGTGTTTTCCTTTCTCCAAACATAACGCTTCTCATTCAAACCAAAAAGTTCTATTTTGTGTCACGAGATGAGGAAGACAAGACTTACCTGGCCAAACAGTTAGCCCAGTTTAGCGTGGCGGATGAACCCAATCGCGGACAAACACATAGACCATACGCTTTGTTCTGAGAACGCTCTAGATTTCTACCGGGAGTTAAGATTCCCACCAGGAACCTGCATTCTCACACATACACACAGAGTATGCAAGAGTGATAGAGAAACTGGAGTACTCACGGCACCAGTTGGCTGAGTTGGGCTGGCTTGAGACTTAATGACTGAGCACTGGTTGCTACCTGTTTCCTGGTTATATACCCTGTGATGCGCGTCACTTCTGGGACTCCTTGCACATCACGTGACTGGTGTGTCTTATCCTTCCACAAGACATTCTTCCAATAGCCTTCTGATTTGGCCACGTGACCTTTAGCAAACTGCAGACGAGCAGCAGCTTTCTAAGCCTGCCTTGAACACCGTTGTTGTTTAATGTTTTCTTCTGATGCTAGCCAATGCAAGAGAGGCCTTCAGTTGCTTTGCAATTACCCTGGGGTCCTTTGTGACTTGGGTGGCTATTACACGCCTTGCTCTCGGAGTGATTTTAGTTGGTCGACCACTCCTGGGGAGTGTGACAATGGTCTTATATTTCCTTCTTCTGAGGTCCTTAGTAATCTCCTTTGTTTTATTTTGCAGACCTGTAGGAAGTACCAAAACATTTGAGGTCCTGCCCTATCATGATTAACATCACAGCCTTCAGCTTGTGCCTGTGACCAAATTTATGTTAAAACTGTGTTATGTTAACACTGTGTGTGTGTGTGTGTGTGTGTGTGTGTGTGTGTGTGTGTGTGTGTGCCGTTAAATAGCATTAAGTCACTGATCACACCAAACCTCTGAATAACTGACAATGTCTCGATCAATACAGACAGATCATCTCTCTCTCTCCAAAGGAAGATTTTGTTACTCACAGACTTTGCTTTGTCTCACCGAAATAAATAATCTTATTTGGAGATTTTTAAGTCTGACTTGTTTCCCCTAACCTCACTGTAGGAGAAATGAGGAACAAAAGAAGTAAATTAAATTAAGACCGAAGTTTTGTTGTTCTCATCAGCTTTCTGTTGCACTATATGTACACTGTGGAACATGAGCTTCACCATTTCGTCTCTCTTTATACTTGTATATGCTGAGATGACAATAAAGTTCACTTTGACTTTGATTTGACTTTAACGATGTTTAAGTAACATATTAAACTCAAATTCAGATTCTCATGATATGAGCCTTTTAAAGAAATGTGGCCAGCATTCCAACCTATAATATGCAGAGAATTATCAATATCACTGTTGTATTGAACCACCCTCACTTCTTTATATTTTGCGTTGAATCACCCGATGTGTTTTCCTCTCTTCACCTGACCCAGGCTCTTTTGACCTGACACACTGCGGCTGTGTGTGCGTGTATGTGTGTGTGCCCTTAAATGGCATCAAGTCTAACTGATCATTCCAAACCTCTGAATAAATGACAATGCCTTGATCAGTACAGATGGATCATCTCTCTCTCTACCCAAAGGAAGATTTTGTTGCTCAATTATCTTTGCTGTGTCTCATCAGAAATAAATCAACTTATTTGGAGATTATTGAAGTCTGACTTGTTTCTCCTGACCCCACTTCAGGGGAAATAAGGAACAAAAGAAAAAAATCAACTTAAGACAGTAGTGCTTTTGCTGTTCTCTTCAGATTCTCTGTCTTCTTCTCTTTAACAACCTTATGTATCTCAAAACAGTCTGCCTTTGGTAGTTAAGACGTTGTTCAGTAGTTCAGATGTTGTACAGACTTATATATAACCAACCAAGTTTTCTTTTGGATCTTATAGTTTATCTGAAGATCTGGTCTCAGACAAAAAAGATCAGAGCAGTGAGAGAAAAAAAGAGCATTTTAAGATCTTAAATTGGTTTCGGGCTGTGATTAGAGGAAGGCTCTTTCGCAGGACCTGAATTTAAGAACTGTGAGAAAATGGTCAAAATCTCATATGGATGTTAAACTGAACTCAGTTATGTCTTGGAGAAAGGCACAAAAGATTTTATTTTGAATGTTCCTCTCTTCTCTCTCTTTCTCTCTCCCCTCTCCTAGCCCGTCCTTTCCTGCATTTACGTCCTCCTTCCCTAGTCCGACATGACAGTCCCTTTGTAATCAGTCCACAGGAAGAAGTGATGAAAAGACACATTGACTCACCATGATCCAGGAATGTCCGGAAATGGATGAAGCTAATGGTTCCTATTCTCCCTATTCTCCTATTCTCTCTCTCTCTCTCTCTCTCTCTCTCTCTCTCTCTCTCTCTCTCTCTCTCTCTCTCAGTTCTTTATTGCTTTATTGACAGGACAGTTTACATTTGCATGTGAGTTGCAGATGAAGGACATTTTACCAGTACTCTCTCTCTCATTCTCTCTGTCTCTCACTCTTTCTTCTATTTCTCACTCAACCTGTATCCCTCTTTCTTTCCTATCTCTATCTCCGAACACTTTTCTTTCTTTATATCTTTATTTCTTTCTTTCCTTTTTTCTTCCTTCTCCATCTATATCCCTCTCTCCCTCTACTCTCTCATTCTCTTTATTTCCAATTCTCTCTCAATCCCTCTGGCCTCAAATATCTGCTGGTTAAAAGAGAACAACAGAAACGGCTTGATGTCTGTGTGTGTGTGTGTGATATGTATCTTTGTCAGGCAGAGGGGTCAGTGTGTGTTTAGACTGTAAATTAAGCTACAAAACATATTTACTATAAACAGAATACACATGGAGACACAAACCCTTCACATGGTTCTTCACATTATTCAAATTTAAAGGTGCTGAATATGTGTGATTGGGTGGTCCTGCTGATTTATGGGTGGTCCTGATGATGTTGCTCACAGGTATTTGTGTTGTTTTCTATATTTGCATTATATAGAAATATATTGAGTTGATTTCTTTCAGCACTCTGGGCAACAAAACACATTTATTTAATCTGGTGTGTTTTAAAGTGTGTTCAACAGAGAGAAAGAGAGAAAGAAAGAGAGAGAGCACAAGAGAGACCAAAGGAATTCTGCTCACTCTCTCTCTCTCTCTCTGGTCTTGTCTTTTTGTCCTTATATGGTAATGGAGTGGTGGAGGGAAAGAGAGATTGTGTGAGAGAGAGGGAGTGGAGGTGTGGTCTATTGTTTCAGGGCGGAAGAGGTGTAGAGTTACACCGGTTCACTGGCTCACTCACATGCACAAAACCCTCCCTTCCTTCTCTTCTCTTTCGTCACCCCTCCACCTCATCCCTCGCTTTTCTGTTGACTCACAGAACAAGTAACTCACTGGCGTGTGAGAAAACTTACTACAAGTACAGAGAGAGAGGAGAAAAAAGAGAGGGAGAGAACAGAGAAAGAGAAAGAGAGAGAGAAAAGAGAGGAGAGAAAGAGCAAGATACAAAGAGAGAGGAAGTTAAGAGGGAAAGAAAGAGATACAAAGAGGGTGAGAAACAAGACAAAGAAAGAGAGAGTAAGGAGAAAGATACAAAGAGAAAGAGAACAGAAAGAGAGAGAGAGAGAAACAAAGAGAGTGAGTAAGAGATGAGAGAGAGAGATGAGAGAGAGGAGAGATAGAAAAAGAGGAGAAAGAGTGAGAGAGAAAGAAAGAGAGTGAGATACAAAGAGAGGAAGAGAAGAGAGAAAGAAAGTGAGAGAGGAGAGAGAGATGCCAAAAGTGAGGAAGACGAGAGAGAATAAGAGAAAGAGAGATACAAAAAGAAGTGAGAAAGAAAGAGAAGGACACACAAAGAGAGTGAGTGAGAGAAAAATAGAGAGAAAGAGAGAGGAGGGAGATAAAAAGGAGACAAAAGAGAATAAGACAGGAGAGATACAAAGAGAAAAGAGAGAGAAAATGGGTATAGCATATAAATACTGGGGTACAGCTCATAAATACTGGGTTATAGCACATAAATACCAGTATTTATATATACTATTTCATCCTTATTATTTTAATTTAATCTTATTTTCTTGTTAAATCTTTTACTGGTACATTTTAATGCTTTGGCAATACTGTACATGCTCACAGTCATGCCAATAAAGCTCTTTGTATTGAACTGAATTGAACTGAGAAAATGAGACAGATGTACAAAGACAAAAGGAGAGAAGAGAGAAAAAGATCATGAGAGACGAAAAGGGAGAGACAAGGAAAGAGTGAGAGAGTGAAGGAGAGAAAGACAGAGATCAACCCTGTTTAACCCTTTAAACCCTACCATAGCGGCCTGCACTTCACTGTAACAACCATGAGTTGGCTGTAATTTACTGAGGTGAACTGGTTGGTGTGGGCAAACACACACACACACCTACACCCAGGGTTGTCATTAGACTTGGGGCTCTGGGGTACAGCCCCAACTGTTTAATGAACAACAAACTCAAAAGAACTAAAAATAGCCAACATCTCCATATGCTGATGCTACATTCTTCAACATCTGTAAAACTGTTAAAGTTGTTAATCTCTCTGGAAAAGCGTCTGTCAAATGTGTAAATGTAAATATTACACAGATTTTTAATAAATGTTCATTAGTTTAATCAATAAATGATCAATTTTCTCCTTTTCTATCCATTAGCCTGGTCCCCTCAATAGACCATAAAATGTAATTGTGGAATAGCAGAGATATTCCAGTTTTAATTCATACTCTGGCCAAGCCGAAACAGAGAGGAGGTAAAATTGTTTATTTCGGCGGTCGAGATAACAAGTGGTTCATCTGCCACACACTCACACTATTATCTGTGCAACAACCTGATGCTACTTTGTTGCACAATTTCTTATTGGGTTTAAATTGTTATCATTATGTACATTGTTATCTTAGTGAATTAGTGCCACAATGTTGATTTATGAGGCAATATAACCCCACCCAAAAACAACTCAAAACGTCTGAGAAGTTGCTTTGGGACACCATTTCCATCTCACAACTTCAGTTACTTCACCATGAACTGTCTTTCAATCAACAGCTGTAGTACATCTATAATCCCAGGCCTGAAACCTCTCAGACACTCTACTGACACAGATCTCAGGCTTTTCGTCATTTACCTCCAGACAGCAGTGCATTTAATAAGAACAAATCATTGGCATGTGTTCAATCACAATGGCCCATCCCTCGCCCTCCAAGTCAAGCAAAAGTCTCTAACCCCACTCCACAGGAACACCCCTCAAATCAAACAAATGTCTCTAACCTCACTCCCTAGGAGTTTTGCTGCCTGATTTGCATTTTTTGGCTAAACTGTCTTTTGAATTACTAACATCTTGTAGTCTAACAGACCAAGACCTGGCTGAACCACTGAACACTTACATGGAAGCCCCCCCCCCCAAAAAAAATTGTTTAAATCTTTTCAGTTTCACCTGCTTGATTTTATGCACCAGTTAGCAATGGGTGTGACTGAAATAGCCAAACTTCCTATTTAGCAGAGGGTCCCTTGGGGGCCTTTTGGGCCTTCAGAAAGGGTTTGATGATTTCTGGGGAGTAATAAATACATTTCTCCATTTTCATATTCAAAAGAATCCTGTTTTTAGCACTAGTCTTACTTCAGCACTAAGTTTTAGTCGGAAACAATATGGCTAAATTCTTGGAAAATAGACCAACAGTTTTCTTCATGGTAGAAATCGACCAACAGTTTTCTCCAGGTAGATAAAGGTAGATAAAGCTAAGAGAAATCTCCCACTGATCAGGTCTTCAGGAGCTGTACTGAAATCCTAGCATGTCAGATTAAACACCCACATAATTAGGAGGAGGAATCATGTTTTTGCACTCTGGTTTACAGTGGGTGTGACCAATTTTGTGGAGAAGAACATCTCTTCAGGCTTTCTGGAAGTTCTAGATATGTCACTGTCTGTGAATATGAGCATTAGTTTAGCCAGTGGGTGGGGTGTCAGATGGTGAACAGAAGCAGCTCTATGACAGGATTCTTTACTGAAGGAGTCACTGGAGAAATGCAAAACTCACATATGTTAATATGTTTTTTACGGGCCCCATTGTGGCATAGTGGGTAGCACTGTTGCCTCACACCTCCGAGGTTGGGGTTTCGAATCTGGGTCCTGGCCTTGGGTGTGTGTGACGTTTGCAGCTGGTAGCCTAGTGGTTAGGGTGTTTGCCCTGCGATCAGGAAGTTGTGGGTTCAATTCCCAAAACTGTTAAGCACCTCTGAGGTACCTTTGAGCAAGGTGCCATCCCCACACACTGCTCCCCAGGTGCTGTGTTCCTGGTTTCAGTTGGTGAACGGGTTAAATGCAGAGGAAGAATTTCGTGCTGTTCACACTGTGTGCTGTGGTGTGTTCATGTATGACAGAATGGTCACTTTCATGTTCTCCTCATGGTGGTGTGGGTTTCCAACGCCCCGGGTCTCTGGTTTCTCCCACGGTCCAAAGACATGCGTGTCAGGTGAAATGCGGATTCTAAATCGACCGTGTGTGTGAGTGCCCTGCGGTGGGGTGGTGCCCGGTCCAGGGTGAGTACCTGCCTCGCGCCCATAGACCCTGGGATAGGCTCTGGGTATACGCGACACTTGTAAGGATTAAGCAGTTACAGAAAATGAATGTTTTTTACAAGCTTCGGTTTTCTGTGTTTAAAACCTAAAAAGTGCTTATATGCATTGCTCTTAGCGCAACAATAACATACTACTAGAATCTCGTAAAAGCGCTAGCAGAAATTAGATTTTTATAGAGGTCAGTTTTGATCTTTGTGGCTCATACTGAAGGCATAGCTGATAAAAATCACAGTTCCTAACTGCTCTTTAGAAGAGGTGTCTGTCTACATACTTTCGGTAAATTAAATACATCTCTTCTACTAATTGGTTTTACTGCAGACAGTCAGAGAGCTCCATAAGCTTTATAACCCACAGGAGTGGGATTGACCCAGGAAGCGCTGCTTATATGTGCAATCTGTACGAGTGTGTTGTGTGAGTGACTCAGTCGGCTCTTCTGCTCCTCCACACTCTCAGATGTGATCCCTGCAGCTCCACTGCTCCAGAAAATAAGCACTTACAACTGACAGGACAGCATGATGTCATCTGCGGTCCTGTAACACCACGCTGAGAGAGAAAGAGAAAAAGACAGACTGGGGTGCAGAGAGACAGAGAAAGAGAGAGAGATATGAGAGATGAAAATAAGAGACAAAGACAGAACAGAGAGAGGGAGAACAGAGAGAGATGGAAGAGAAAAGAGAGGAAAATGTGTAGATAGAAGAGAAAAGAGAGACATGAAGATAAAGGAGAGAGAGAGAAAGGAGAGAGAGACACAGAAGAAGGAGAAAAGAGAGACAGGAAACAGAAAGGTAAAAGAACAGAGAAGGAGAGAAGGAGAGAAGAATATAAGAGAAAGACAGAACAGAGAGAGGGAGAAGAGAGAGGTACACATAGAAAGAAGAAAAGAGAAAAGAGAAAGAGAAGAGAGACATATAGCAAAAACAGGAAAGAGATGAGAGATAACAGAGAGAAAGCGCTTGTTAATGACATCATTGGACAGATATACAGCAATGTGGTGACCTCACAGCTTTACTTGCAGGTGGTCAGAAACTGAGAGAGAGCGAGTTTTATACAAAGTGAATGAGGCAGTGATGGAAGATTAAACAAATTAAACAAGTCACTCTGAGGGAGTGATGGAGACAGTTGAGTGAGTGATGAAAGGATGGATGGATGAGGGATGTTGATAAGCTAATGAACAAGTTCTATTTGGTGCGTGTATGTGTGTGTGAGAGAGAAAGTGAAAGGACAACTGGGTGTCTGAGGTGCTGAGTGAGTGGTAAAAGATATGAGAAAACTGCACTAACACACAACCACACACACACACAAACAGAAAGGTTCAGAGCCTGAGACACGTTATCCCAGGTTAAGATAAAAAGAGTGTGTGTGTGTGTGTGTGTGTGTGTGGGGGGGGGGGTGTTATTTGTGTGTGTGTGTGTGTGTGCGCATGAGAGAGCAATAATTTAGAGTACGGTGTCATGTGGAGGTGTGTATGAACCTGCCTGAGGCTTACATGGTATTTATACAGATGAAAAGCCAGATAAGATCACGCAGATCACATCGGGCACACACACACACACACACACACACACACACACACACACACACACACACACACTTAAAACTTGTGCTGTTGCTGGATTTATAAATCATCAGTCATTATTTCAGCTTGTTATAAAAGAATGACAAAGAGAGAGAGAGGAGCTGCCTGAAAGGCCTGTTTGAACAGTAAACCTTACATTTTACATCACGCTTTTGACAGACTCGCTTTTGTGGTTTCTGAGACTGTAGAACACACTACTTTTAATGGACAGACGTGCATAACATTGCTGGAACAGCAGCATCAGCAGCCTAACAGCCCTGTATTATTACTGTAAATTATTTACCCTGCATCAAAGAAAACAAAAGCGCATACCAAAGAAAACGTGCTTCCATGAATTACAGTACAGTCTATATAGGGGTAAACATTGGAATTTTACATTCTAGCACTGCAGGAAACAGCAGTTCAGTGTACGCTGTACAGTGCGGATACTATAAAAACAGACTTTTTTAAAAACCACATCACAAACTCACAGTTTTTCACAATTCGCGGGTGCTCTTGGAACGTAACCACCGCGAATGTCAGGGGTTTACTGCATTTCTTTAAGGGTTAACCGTATACATCTCATTTTTGGCTGGTTTGTCCCTTGGCCAGTTTGCAACACTGGGCTCCTGAGGACTGTGGAACAGGTTAACACGCTAAGCTAATAAGTACTGAGGATGAGAGGCTAAAATGCTGAGCTAATGCCAGGTGGAGGATGACAAATAGAGGTCAGGTTGCTTATATGAAAACAAACTGCAGGCCACAGGTACCATATAATTACACTGTCTTACACCCCTCAAACCTTCATGCTCCATTTCACAAGCAGAAGAATCCGCTATGACATGGGTGGAGCAACTTCAATTAAATGTTTGATTTTTTTTACACTTGAATGAAAATGTCAGATTATATTCAGATGAAAATAATCATTCACAGGGTTTGATGTGATAAACTTCAGTTAGGATTGTTCACAGGGGTGGTGAATGGAACCAAACATCTGAAGAGTTTAATGGCTGAAAAAGGCTAAAAAGTTATTTCATTAAATGGTTATGAATACACTGCCTTACAATTGTGACTTTACTTTATGAGTTTTAAAATGACCTTTTTTTTTTAAATATCCATTCATGGTGGAGCAATACATGCAGGCCATTGTGAGGCTAAATAGTTTTTTTTTCTCCAGATTTGCCACTGTTTTAGCATCATCAACATTACATTTAAAACCCAGATCACACATTTAAGTCTAAACAAACCTAGCAGGTTGAAAAGGACAAGAAAGGGATACTGTCCCTTGTTTATTTTCCTTTGGATTTACATAAAAGATTATTTGAGATGGGAAAGTGTGATTTTGGACCTGTTCTTACAAACCAGCCATCATATTCGACCAAAGTGGAATTAAACCTCAAAGTCAAACAAGCCATTAGATGCTTGAATAAATGCACAAGAGCTGCAGGCAACCCACCAAACATAGCAAGAAATCATGACAAAGCACCACATTATTTCTGGTACTGGAGTCACGTAATGTTCCATTATTTCATTAACTGAGATATTCGAGCTCGGCTGGCTTGGGTCCGTATGAGAAAACAAGGTGGCGCTGCCAGAAAAAAAAAACTGGTATTAATTCCAGCCTCTCAATCACTGGGTAATTAACTTGCGAGCTGCACTGGAATCTCAAATATGTCCATTATGCACCCTGGGGATTTTCTTTTCTATTTATGCCAGGCTGATTCTCCTGTAGGCATTCCAGTTTAGTTCAGTTCAGTCCCTGCATCATTACTGAAAGGAAAAAAGAGAAAGTCATTAAGTAGAACGCCATACTTTTTTTATTTTAACTGTCTTTTACACACTGTCTGAATTAAAACCTATAGTCAAACCCATAACCATATTCATGCCTCCCAAAAGACGGCAACTTCACAGTCAAAAGTGAGACAGAAGCGAACTCAGGACTCTTTCTCAGACACACACACCCCTCAGTCATGCACAGAAAAACACAGGTCATTATTTATCATTCATCTCAAGAGTCAGAGCCCTTGGATCAGCTCCTTATTACTGGATATTGTCAAGCGAGGTCACTGTCCTCACTCCGAGACGTGATAACACGTGCCACATTCTCACATTCCTCACATTATTAGGCATAGTGGTGTACAGCAGCCTCGTATGCAAGAGGGAGGCTGCCTTCATGTGGACAAGAGCAGGAACTGCAGCTGAGGACCAAATTTAACCAGCGGTGCTGTAAAACTGAGTTCATTCCGAGTCTTCCCTTCAAACCAACCCAACATCCAGACACAATAAAATGCAAGAGGACAATGTAAGCACTGTACCCTCCATTGCAACCGATTAAACCTAACACAAAACGCATAAGGCTCCTTTGCTTACCCGCAGGAGGGCTAAGGTCAAGGGATGGATAAAAAAAAGTGAATGAACAAAGGGTGGATTTGGGCACGAGTGCGTGCACACACACACACACACTGCTGAATACATATAGACACATGAAAGACAGCGAGATTTTGTTTGTTGTGTGTGTGTGCACCAAGACTGCAGGAAGCTACAGTTCTGCTGTCAAATAAAAAAACAAACATGGCTAGCAAGAGCTATAAACTGAGATCAGGGTGGAAAGTGGATTGGGCCTGGTGCTTTGATTGACACATTTATTGTCCAATCAGCTTGTTGACAAATGAATCTAGCTGATCTTCGTCTTTGATCCCTACAAACTGGTCGATGACGTCGCCGTCCCGCATGGCTATCACTGTGGGAACTGCAGACACCTAGAGGGGATCAAAAAGAAAAAGACATTAAACAGGTTTATATACGCATTATACATGTTCTTAGTCAAAGAAACTGGACTAAGATCAAGACCTAATACAAGAGCTGTTTCAAAGACCATTTCTAGTCCATCAGATCTGCAACAGAATAACCTGACTTCAAAATGCAAAAAACCCCAAAACATATACATATATACATATACATACATATATACATATACAAACATACATATATACATATACACACACACTTTAACCAAATAAGGAGTTTTTTTTTTTAACAGCGTCATTCCCTTTAACAGCTGCAGTTCAAATATTTCTGTAAATCTCAACTTAAACATTAAAGTAATCAAATCAAATATAAAACCAAAGTTATTTGCCGTTTTATCTAGTTTCTTATTGAAAAACAAGGTACCCTCAGAGTCCACAGCATGGGGGCAGGACCTTTATAGCTTTATGACCATTATAATCCCCCCTTTATGATCATGCTTCCGGGTGTTCTGTCAAAACATGCTACCCACTGAGATGTGCTACCATGCCTATCTGCACATGTGCAGTTCCACAGTCTTGGGATTCAGTGCCATGCCCATAAATCTGTGCTACTTTGGGACACTGGCAGCTGTATAAGTTTGGATCAAGTGGGGAGACGGAAATTTAAATGCTCTCAACAAGCTTCTTACTTTTACTGTGTTACTTTGTTGAGGCATTCATCATATGAAATGGTATAGCAGTTGGACTGTCTAATGTCTTCCACTAGCTTGTCTCTGAAATATGGTGCAAGGCCAAAACACATCAGATACGCCTTTTGTTGCACCACATGAGAATTTTTGGGCAATTTCACTTTCTGAAAACATCAGGTGAAACAATGAACCCACATCTGAACAAGAATTGAAAGAATATTTGGAAAGGGCCACTTTAATCACCCAGCGGATCTCTGCTTCTAAAAACAGCTTCACTTTACAAATGAGCTCCGATTGTGGGTGTAGCTTGAGGTGGAGTTACAGAAGTTGATGGCTGGACCTCGCTGCTTCCTTGACTTAGGACCTATCTTACCCCATAGACCAGTCTAAACTACTTTAGTGAAACCGGCCCCAGGAGCTGTTAAGCGCTATGCTAACACCTTTTGGGAATTGCCATTAACAGGCTAAAAGAAATTCGCATCGCCAATTTACTTTACATGTTTAACATGCGACCTGGGTCCACATCAGACGGTATGAAGTAACAAAACTGTCAGCTGCACCATATGCACTGTGGTCATACTTACAGTCATGCACTCAGCAGGAACTGAAGTGATGAACCGATGTTCTCTTGTTCTCCTGTCAGCTACTGGCAAGCTAGAGCAACGAGGGTCAAAATATAATTGCCTACCCATGTCTCAGTAGGTGGAGACATTGCGCAGCAGAGGCCACGATCTAGCTCAGTTGTCACCATACCTAGATTTACGAACAGCGAGCTGTTTCAAACAGAAAAATTAAAAAGCGAAAACAGAAATAAAATTCCAGGAAAAGAATTATTATTTCCAGGACATTTGGCCATTTCTATCAGTTTCCAGGTCATTTCAATGACTGGAAAATAACCTTGTACAGTCAATGACTGGAAAATAACAAATATATCTATATATA